>CM031578.1:11929423-12080709 GCA_018467065.1 Ephestia elutella
ATAAAGAAATCACAACACTACTATGAACGTATTAATTTACCTATTAATTTTAAAAGAAAAAACCAGTTGAGTGAAATTTGACATTCTCACAATCCCAATGCACCCCAATCCTTCGAAAGAGCTCACCTTTATTTGTTTGTTTACTATTAGAAGTTGAATTTCATTTAACAAAGCTGGCTAATAACCATATACATACATACAAGGTTGTGTGTTTCTATATCAGTATCGTGCTTTCTCCCGGATGGGACCATAAAATCGATTTTTGTTAGGACAAGGCTCCTTGTCCTAACAAAAATCGTTTCGTATCGTACTATGTTTGTGTTTTTTCGCTTGTTTCTTGTTACAAATAAAGAATTTTCATTTAAAGTACTCTCATATAGAAATTAGATATAGTGAAAAAATTCCATACTTACTACTACTTTAGTACTAATTGCATCTGAGATGCTCAAAAAATCCAAAAATTCATTTTTTATTTTTATTTTATTTTTAAAGGACTTTTATTGTAATGTAGCCAGTCTATGGACTACTTACAATAAAACAATGCAGTTATACGAGAACAACTTTTCCCTTACTTTGGCACTTTAGTTGTAAAGCTCCACATTATATGAATAAGAGAAAAGGGTATAAACTACCGAATAACAAAAGCTTTAAAAATATATCTTCATGACCAATACCATGAGAAGAAGTAATTCTGTGCATTGCAATCTTAATTCATGTAATATATTCGAATTTGTTTCAGGATCAAACATTTTGGGCACGCTAAAAGGCAACAGAGAAACATTGAAGGGAGCTCATAGGCGTCTCATTGACTTGGCTAATACACTAGGGCTTTCTAACGCCACAATCTCTCTCATAGAACGGCGGGTAGCTCAAGACAAATATGTGCTCTTTGGCGGAATGTTTGTGACGATTACTGTAATTATCTTGGTAATTATGTACTTGACGTAGTTAAAAATAGACGTCAATACAGTACTTAGCTATGTATAGTAAAATCATATTTATAAATAAAATCGCGTTAATATTGTTTTCGCGAAGATACAGTGCTTTGGTGTAATGGAAAAATACGTTAACCCTTTTATATTTTTCTTTTATTAAATAATTTGTATAACTGGTTTATGAAAATTAACAAAGATGCCTCGATGTTGGTGTTCTGAACATCATCGAGGCATCTTTCTTGCTTGGAGAGCTTGTCTTTCAGGTAAAAACCAAAAGTTTTATAATTGTTAACAAATATTAGTACTTTTGGTTTTAACTTATGCCGAACTCCCATTGGGTTTCCATTGGTATATGAAATATGGGGACCCAAATTGACTACATTGGCGTTCAAACAATGTAAATTTTTAATTGACGTATTATTAGGTCATTAATAGTAGATTATTAACCAAGGGCTGTATGACATCAATTACATTTATTAAATAGTTCTTTAAAGTTAATTTCATTAAAAGATTCAAACATTCAACGGTTTGGTTTAGACCGTTGAATGAGTGAAGATACGAGCAGAAATACCACTAAGGTAAACATTCCTTCTTTTACTTGCCTACGGTGAACCTGGAAGCTATGTTTTTTAAAATTTAAATAATAAATAAGGCTAAATTATATTTATTTTGTAAATATTGTAAACAAGTTACCTAATGTTAAACGCTATACAATAAATATTTTTCGTATGTGTTAAGTGCAGTTTTGTTTTTAGATATTACTAGTTATCTACACATGTAGTTTGGGTGAAATTATCCCAATATGAGAGTGAGAGGACTGATCACCCGTCTGGTGCTTGCGTTGTTGGCGTCTCCAAATAGTAATAATAATAATACACATGTTTTCATTAGTAGGTAGGTATGTATAATGTAGCGAAGCATTCACGCCACGCCAACCGTTCTTGGTCTCACCTTCCGTAAGGTCAGTGGGGCGAAGACCGTCTGGAGGATAGGACCGTCTAGTACTAATAACTCCTAATTCTGCAAGTATTTACGGCAATGATACCACACGTCACAAACTTTAAACTGTTTTAATTCGAATTCATTGACATAGATGGCGCTATTTTCGACACTTGAAGAATAAATGACATTCAAAATTTAGTCCAACTGTGAACTTAAAAAGCAACCTACACCTTGCCGGCAAAAATATGTGGTAAGTGGTTTGTGGGAATTTTTCTTACATTTTCTATCGGTGAGCTCATTAATGATTGATGTATCTACGTGATTAGTGTATTAGAATGGAATAAAACAATGGTTTTACCAAGTTATGCCCAACGAAAAAATTCTAACTTCCAATACCAATAGTGTCGAAGATCGTCTAGTTTTTGGAGGCCAAGACCGGTATATGCCGGTCTTCGCCTTTTCCAGAAACCGTAAACCTTCGGCCATATGCAATAATTAAAAAAATGACTGTTTCGTATTTTTGAACTGCTTAGCGTTTGTCTATACATGCGATATATCAGTATTAGGAATTATCCTAGAAGCAGCTGTAGACGAACGTCTAGGTTCAGTTATTTTTTTAACCAAGTAAGTTTGTATCTGCTGCTGTCCACCTGTCTGATCTGATCTTGTGTTCTATTCTAAAAATATCAAGCATTCATAAAAATATATTATGTAAGTATGGGTGTTTGCCTTTACAGGTAATCACTTAGGTAATAAGGATTAACAACTATGGGGAAATATAAAAGAAAATTGGATAGAGGATCCTACTCTATAGAGAAATTAAAAGAAGCTATACGAGAGGTGGAAAGTGGTCGAAAGAGTGGCTATAGTGCTTTAAAACATCTGATATCTACTTTTATACTTGTTCGAAATAAGTATAGGTCGTTAATTTTTAAATTGATTTTATTGAATAAAAATTTTGTATCCTAAATGGTTTTTTATTTGAATTAAAAACATAAAAATTACAGAGTTAGTGACAACGCATTTTTTTTATAAGTATAATGTTATTTGTCGGCGAAGTTCGGCATAAACTCATTTTTTAGGACTAAATGTTTATTACCCCTGAAAGGCGATCTATGCCGAACTTCGCCGACAAATACATCTTTTTGCAATATATGCCTATCGGAACTTTTAATACGAAAAACAGCTGTACATATCGCTTTGTTAAATTACGCGTATGTGTGTCATGGTGTGATTATATGTTCAAAATGATTATTCTAGGATTTATTCTCAATAGATGGTCTTAGCCGACATAGTAGTAAAGTCCGTATAATCAGACAACATTTGGAAATTAGTCATTATTTAATAAATTAATAAGGTTTAAGATAGTTTAAAGTTTTCTTTTAAAAGCCAATTAGTTATTTCATAACCTCTGTTAAAACAAATTACCAAAAACATTATAGAAATACTCAAATTTCGGTGATGGATCTCAATTTTAATGAAGTATGCCGGTCTTACCCGAACTGACCTTACATCAATAAGTAATAGTACCTACTACTTATAACATTTTTTTCTTATTTTTTTCTTCAGAGTGACTTATTTATATACAATATACATATACACCATATATAAAGGTGATCATAAATACATAGTAATGATGTCATGTCACATAGCTGCAGGCCAAAGTCCAACACAGGTGTCTGCAATTAGCAAATGCCCTTGACTAAGTAGGTATAGTTTTATGTAATCTTTGCTATGAGTAAATTATAATAAGTATGTATATCAATTTACTGACTCATATTAGTATTAATGGCCAATGGCCATATTAATAATTATCCAATTTTGTTATTTGTTTTTCGACCTGTAATATTTGAGTCAAGTACCTACGATGTACAGTCCGCGAGGGCGAGGCCTAAGCTGAGCTTTGCATTTGTGTAAGTGATTCCGAATAGTAAGTGCGCAGCAGATTGCGCAGAACAAGTGACATCTCACACATCATGCTGGTTGTCAAAATGTTGTACAAACACTGCCTTTTTACACTATCTGTGTGCACTCACACAAATGCAAAGCTCAGCTTAGGCCTCGCGGACTGTACCTACCTATCAAAATGTTAACAAACATTATCAGGTCGAATGTCATTTGTAATCTTTCTAAATTTCAAATATAAATATTAAATATATACGAACAAATCACACAGATTGAGTTAGCCCCAAAGTAAGTTCGAGGCTTGTGTTATGGGATACTAACTCAACGATACTATATTTTATAACAAATACTTAAATAATACGAGGTATGAAATAACAGTGACTAATCATTGAAAAATTAACTTAAACTGAAAAATATAATTGTTTTATTAAAAAATCAATAACACTATAAAAATTATCACTATTTAAATGTTCCATATTACTTGTCCCTCTTTTCTGGGTCACAGCACGGCAGTTTTGGTTCGACATGTGGGCAAGCGAAGGCCACATCTTCTTCCTTCCTAGGAGCACAGGGACCCGTGGCTTCTGGAGGGGGGTTAACGCAGGTTCCTACGTCTGGTTGGGGCAAAGGAGGGTAGTCGGCGATGCGGGCGGCCGCGGGCGATATCTGGGGCACTTCGCGTCGCAGTTTCTTGACGCGCTCGTATGCATCCGGCGCAAGACGCATGTATTCGGGGGTCTAAGAAGAAACAAACATCAAGGAATCTACATCGAAATCCAGTGGAATCAGGACTGTGTCTCTATTGACGTCGTATATTTTCCACCCTGTAGCACCTAGGTAGGTGGATAATAATAACAGTATCTATCATCATCAGAAATGTTCCTAACTTTCGACCATTGCACAAAGGACTTTCAACCGTTTTATGTGTAGGTACCTATGCGTGTCAGAGCTTTGATTCAATAATCGTAACTAATATAATAAACGCGAAAGAGAGTTTGTTTGTTTGTTTGTTACCCCTTCACGCCTTATCTATTGAACCAATCTTCCTGAAATTTCGCATACACACAATTAGAAGTACTGAGAAGGACATAGGAAAAAAATAATTATCCTGGGAAAAAGCACTTCCCGTGGGAAATTCACGCGGGCGAAGCCGCAGGCAAAAGCAAGTAAACTTTAATAACCTGTTTGCAATCAACACCATAAGTGCCCAAGTAGCCCGGCAGCTGCGGTTTTTCGGGGCCCTCATCGCCAGCTGCGGCCGCCTGGCCGCTGGGACCGATCTCGTATGGACATTCATCACGGGCTCTTCTCTCAGCGCGCTCGCGCCAGTCCTGCGTCAATGCTTATTGCTTTAAGGGTGCAATTGGTGCAAGTAGCTGGAGCAGTTAAATGCGCTGGTTGCCTGCGCGAGCTGTATGCGCATACTACTTGCTAGCTGCTTGTGCAAAAGTGCGTGCTACGTGCATATGGCTTGTGCTGATACATGCTAGAGTCGTTGGACCCGCTCACTTCTATAGGTACGATGCATGTATTCTGCGCAAGTGTCTGAACATGCGCTAGCTGCTTGCAAATTAGTAAATTTGGATGCTTGTATTACGAATACAAGCATCCAAATTGCTATCTAGGTATTACTTACCTATTACCTATTTATATTACAAATTAAATACTACCTCGACATCTATTCTGGATATAGGTTTGCTAATTGGCTTGTTGACAACAATGTAAAGGAATTTAGTACCTACTCTAATTAACTACATGCCATTGCTACTTAACAGCATCTAATCATTCAAGTTGGACGCTTGCAACAGTTGTCAGACTATCCCTATAATTTCCGATGGGTAGATATGTAATCCAGTAATTCCATGTAATGGTGATGAGAACTGCTTCGATCTTGTTGTGATTAAGAGTTGCAAACATCCCTTCATGTTATCAATACATAAAGGTTATAAAATCGTAACTGATCGCTAACTGTAGGACAGAGATACTCATAGCAGAAAACTAATTGTAGGGGGCTTTTATAATCCAAAACAATTTTTTTTAGAATTTTTGTCTGTGTGTTTGCGTTATTAAAGGATGTTTTCCTTTAATATTGTTTTAAATAAATATATAATACCTAAATATAAGTAGTAAAATATTTTTCACTTCTCATGCTCTGAAAGTGCTTATTTGTGCAGGATATAGGCTGCACAAAATCGAATTTTGTGCACAAGGGCATTAACGTATCTACTCATAAATGTATCTATATTAAGGCAAAGAAAATGAGCCATACAGCCAAACACGATAAAAAGTTCATAGATAAAATTTGTTATTTTATAATATTTACTTTTAATTTATTTGCCTTATGTGTTTTTTAAGACATAAAATATATTAAAATTTAAATTGAAGTACGGTAGGTTATTTAATTAATTTAAGAAAAATATTATTACAAAATTAATTTAATAGTAGGCTGTATAGGTCTGCAGCCCAAGCCTATCAATGTCGTAAGATTAAAAAATAAAGTGGCGGGAAACAGCTCTTGTTTTTTGTGCGTTTAATATGTAATTTCTTCAATTTTATTTATTTCCTCGCAATCGAAGTGAAAAGCAGAGTTTATAACTCGTCCACAAAACGATTTTTATCCTCGACATTACTATCAGCCCTCGCCTTCGGCTCGGGCTGCTAAAAGTCTCGGATAAAAATGATTCGTTTTGTGCACTTGTTGTAAAATCTACTATTTCACTTCTCATGCTCTGAAAGTGCTTATTTGTGCAGGATATAGGCTGCACAAAATCGAATTTTGTGCATAAGGGCACTCATAAATGTATCTATACTTATTAAGGCAAAGAAAATGAGCCATACAGCCAAACACGATAAAAAGTTCATAGACAGAATTTGTTATTTTATAATATTTACTTTTAATTTATTTGCCTTATGTGTTTTTAAGACATAAAATATATTAAAATTTAAATTCAAGTACGGTAGGTTATTTAATTAGTTTAAGAAAAATATTATTACAAAATTAATTTAATAGTAGGCTGTATAGGTCTCTGCAGCCCAAGCCTATCAATGTCGTAGGATTAAAAAAATAAAGCGGTGGGAAACAGCTCTTGTTTTTTCGTGCGTTTATAAATTTCTTCAATTTGATTTATTTCCTCGCAATCGAAGTGAAAAGCAGAGTTTATAACTCGTCCACAAAACGATTTTTATCCTCGACATTACCACCAGCCCTCGCCTTCGGCTCAGGCTGCAAAAAGTCTCGGATAAAAATGATTCGTTTTGTGCACTTGTTGTAAAATCGACTATTACGTTCAAAGAAAGGTGTCTACTTAATAAAATAACGATTACCGATGGATTCCAATATTTATTTATAAATTTAAAATAATCAGAAGTAATGTAGTTTAAGTATACCTAGAAGTATGTATATATTATCACTAACAGATATTTCTTAAATATTTTATATCACAATACCCGTTTTGTTTTTACTTACATCTAAGATTATAGATACAATACAATATACTACTAATATATTCTAAGTAACTATTGCTTTAAATCTATTAAGTACTTAAACATTAATTTTATATAGGTACTTACTGCCTACTTTGAGAACATAACTTGAGCTGTTTTATAATTATAAGCATTGAATAAAGATTTAAGTAGGTACGCAAACAAATGTTACGTTACGGTGTGTGATTCATAAGCGGACTAGGACTACAAATTCTGTTCCAATAAAAAATAAAATAACGATACCTAGGTGTATAAGTAAGTATATATTTAGATCGTGTGATCATCAAAACTATTTTCCTTAGTAGATACATTCCAATTTAGAGTGATTTGTGGGAGGGATTTCAATAACTAATATTTATTGTGTTTTATTTTTTCATTGGACCAGCGTTTACTATTGCTTTATTGCTCAGCCAGAAAATAACAATGTTTCAGATAGATCCGTAAACTAATAAGACTACTTGAAGATACTTATCCTAACTGGTCGAAGTATATTAGCGGTTGAGATTTATCAATTAAAGTTTTAAAAGTGTGGAGTATTCATACATCATACTCGTACAAGGTACTTCTACATGGTAGAATACAATACTTTGTACTTGGTATTCGCCGAGGACTCGGGTGATTTGGGTACATGGTAAGTAAAGTATTAATAACAGATTTCTTATTTTTCCCCTCTGGCCACGTGGTCCTAGTGCCTGTTGTCATACTAATTCCAAAGTAGGACGTTCCAAAGTTCCACATGAACTTCTTTTCCGGTTGGTTCGATTAACAAATCTGACTTCGACCAGGGTTTACAATCTTATACACTCAATGCCCTCATGGTCCGCACTCACCGGATCCTTGAGACGCAGAAGTCTTCGGAGTCGTCGTAGTGCGGTTGCTGCCGGATGGTTCGATTAACAAATCTGACTTCGACCAGGCTTTACAATCTTATACACTCAATGCCCTCATGGTCCGCACTCACCGGATCCTTGAGATGCAGAAGTCTTCGGAATCGTCGCAGTGCGGTTGCTGCCAGATGGTTCGATTAACAAATCTGACTTCGACCAGGCTTTACAATCTTATACACTCAATGCCCTCATGGTCCGCACTCACCGGATCCTTGAGATGCAGAAGTCTTCGGAGTCGTCGCAGTGCGGTTGCTGCCGGATGGTTCGATTAACAAATCTGACTTCGACCAGGCTTTACAATCTTATACACTCAATGCCCTCATGGTCGGCACTCACCGGATCCTTGAGATTTTCGCAGAAGTTTTCGGAGTCGTCGTAGTGCGGTTGCTGCCGGATGGTTCGATTAACAAATCTGACTTCGACCAGGCTTTACAATCTTATACACTCAATGCCCTCATGGTCGGCACTCACCGGATCCTTGAGATTTTCGCAGAAGTCTTCGGAGTCGTCATAGTGCGGTTGCTGCCGGATGGTTCGATTAACAAATCTGACTTCGACCAGGCTTTACAATCTTATACACTCAATGCCCTCATGGTCGGCACTCACCGGATCCTTGAGATTTTCGCAGAAGTCTTCGGAGTCGTCATAGTGCGGCTGCTGCCGGATGGTTCGATTAACTAATCTGACTTCGACCAGGGTTTACAATCTTATACAGTCAATGCCCTCATGGTCGGCACTCACCGGATCCTTGAGATTTTCGCAGAAGTCTTCGGAGTCGTCGTAGTGCGGTTGCTGCCGGATGGTTCGATTAACAAATCTGACTTCGACCAGGCTTTACAATCTTATACACTCAATGCCCTCATGGTCGGCACTCACCGGATCCTTGAGATTTTCGCAGAAGTCTTCGGAGTCGTCATAGTGCGGTTGCTGCCGGATGGTTCGATTAACAAATCTGACTTCGACCAGGGTTTACAATCTTATACACTCAATGCCCTCATGGTCCGTGTGCAGAGCAACTACGCTCTGCTGCCAGAAAATGTGGCAGAGAGAATCCGGACAAACGAAGCGGCGGGAAGAATTCTGTACCGGAACTTCACCGGGAAAAAACCACCGGTAAAAATAAGTACCGGGAAAAAATCTCCACGCGGCACCACGTTTGCGGTTCGACTAAAACCTAACTAACTTAACGCAGTCTGCTACCACCGTAGCTTATGAAGGGAGCTACAGGGCCCTATATGATAACCTAACCTATAAATTAACTACAATTGAACACTTACCAAACTAAATCTTCTTTCTCTTCGGATCCAAACTTGAGTGTCTTCGGGAAGGGGGAATTCCTAATCACCCTACCTAACCCTTGAGATCTCAATTCCCCAGAACAACTAAATAGATTTCTTCCCGTAGTTTCACTCGGGAACAGCCAGATGTGAACAGCCAGCCACGTTTCACCTCTCACAAGAAAAAGTCACAATAACAGAGTTTTTCACAAACACAAATTCAATAGTTATTTAACAAACAGGAAATTCACAATTATCACTCAAACTAAACAACAAGCAAAAGACGCGAGACCGCTCCGCGTATTAAAATCAAACCGATATCGCCCTGGACAATGCAATGGCGGACCACACGCGACGCCATCCACGCTAGCAGTGTGAGAACCCCAAAACGCCTGGCGGCGATAACAGGAAACGCCTGCGTTTAGTTTTACCCAATATATTACAAACATCCCCCCGTCCCGGTCTGAGAAGCAGACCGCTAGCTTACTCTACGGGAAGGCGGGCGAGAGAGGTCACACCTCTCCTTAAAATCGAACCGTCGACCAACACCTCAGCCACACGCGGAGTGCCATCTCCGCCAAGAATCAAACGTAATATGCGAGCTCGTCGCCAAAGCAATGAGGGCAAATTTGCCTCTTTTAACAATACTAAATCACCCTCCCTGGGAGGCTCAGTCCTGTCTGTCCACTTCACTCTTTGCTGCAGCAAATGCAAATATTCAAGCGACCAGCGACGCCAAAAGTCCTGGCTCATTTGCTGCAACATTTGAAAACGCGACAACCGATATACGCGTTCATCCTTCCACGGGTATTCGGGCAGGGCATTCAACGGCCCTCCCACCAAAAAATGACCAGGGGTGAGAGCTTCCAAGTCATTTGGATCTGGAGATAGCGGACAGAGAGGACGAGAGTTGAGGACCGCCTCAACTTTACAAAACACTGTGGCCAGCTCTTCAAAAGTTAGAGCCGTTTCTCCGATAATGCGGCGGAGGTGGGTCTTTGCGGATTTCACAGCCGCTTCAAAAATCCCTCCCCAATGGGGGCAACTTGGGGGACTAAACTTCCAGGTTATTCCCCTTTGGGCAGCAATTTGACTTAAACTAGTACAATTTTTATCAATAAACACAGAAACATCCTTAAGATAATTTACAGTTCCTTTATAGTTTGTGCCATTGTCAGACCTAATAAGGGAAGGTAGACCTCGACGCGAAACAAAGCGATCCAACGCGGCGACGAAGGCCTCCGTAGTCAGAGCCGATACCACCTCCAAATGGACAGCCTTGGTGGCCAAACAAACAAATACACACAAATAGCCCTTCACAATACGGGCATTACGAAAGGGAGAAGCCTTGATCGAAAAGGGACCGGCAAAATCGGTTCCAACGCCGTCAAACGGTCTCGAAGGTCGGATTCGATCAGCGGGCAAATCACCCATTTGTGGTTGCATCGTGGATGCCTTCAACCTATAACATGCAATACATCGAAACAGGACACTACGGATTGCTCTTCGGGCAGACAAAATCCAAAACTCGCGTTGCAAAATAGCCAACAAAGCATTGCACCCAGCATGGGCGTTACGAATGTGTCGATCAGACACCAAAAGCTGCACCAAGGGTCCGCCCTTGGGCAACAACAGAGGATGGCGAGTCTCATATGGAAGATCCGCCTTCCGGAGCCTGCCTCCAACCCGAAGAAGCCCATCCGAGTCGATGTACGGGTTCAAACGAGCGACCGCGCCCTTCAACTTAGCGCGTGCGTCGCGCAAGATACGAAGCTCTGACTCAAACCGTCCGGTCTGCACGACACGGACCCAATGCAACAATGCGCTCCGGCGCTCTTCTGCACCTGCAATCGGCTCCAACCGCTTTGCCTGTGGGTTTCTACAATTATGTATGAAACGCTTAATCCAACTGGTAACACCCAGAAGCTTATCCAAGCTACTATACCGAGCAAGTAGCCAATCCGGCTCCGACGTCGTCTCAGCGACTACAGCATGTACACGGAGCCCAGTCAAACTCAAAGAAGTAACATCTGTCTGACCGACAGGCCAAGAAGTTTCTGATCCCATCAGCCACTCTGGGCCCCACCAGAGCGGGTGTGACACCAATTCTGGTGCCGTACAACCTCGGGAAGCACAGTCCGCTGGGTTAAGCTCTCCCGGCACATGTCTCCATGTTATATCAATTCCAATATTTTGAATTTGGGAAACCCTGTTTCCAACAAAAACCTCCAAGGTATGTGGGGCCGCGCGCAACCATGCAAGCGCGACCTGGCTATCCGACCAGGCGAAGATGTCTCGTATCTCGACCGTGGCCGCCAGCTCACTGGCAACGTGATGCAACAATTTAGAGAGAAGGTGAGCTCCACTCAACTCAAGCTTGGGAATAGTCAGCCTAGTCCTGATGGGGGCGACCTTGCTCTTCCCTAACAAAAGCGAGACATTGACCCGGCCATCGGCGTCAACTGTCCGCATATAGACTGACGCGGCGTAGCCTCGCTCCGACGCGTCACAAAAGCCATGCAGGCTGGCTCGATATTTCCCGGGGGGCAATATTCGACGAGGCAAGGCAATCCGATTGACTTCCTTAATCGATGAAAACAACTCGAGCCAATCATCCAATGGAGGACCAAACAGCGGCTCGTCCCACGAGACGCCCAAAGTCCAAAGTCTCTGAAGAAGACACTTCGCAGAGAATATCACTGGACTGATCCAACCGCTTGGATCAAACATACGGGCTATTACGGACAACACCGTTCTCTTAGTCCAGACCTTTGGTATTTCCAAGTCCACTTGGAATGTAAAAATATCGGTTAGCGGCTGGTACTGCATGCCCAGCACCGCTATCCTGTTGGGATCATCCACATCCTCAAACAGGTGAGGGTTCTGTTGGTGATCCTCCGGGATCCCTTCTAGAACTTTAGGCTCATTAGACAACCACTTACGTAGCTCGTAGCCACCTGTCTTCAATATTTCAATCAATTCATCCCGCAGTAGGAGGGCCTCCTCAATACTTTGGGCTCCGGTGCACACGTCATCAACATACAAGTCACGTGACAGCACGGAAGCCCCACGGGGAAAGCGGATCCGTTCCCGCTCTGCCAATTCAAGCAATGATCTGATGGCGATATAGGGACTAGATTTCAAACCATACGTGTTTGTGTTGAGTTCATACACCGTCACAGGATCCTCAGGGCGCTCACGCCAGAGTATCAACTGGAATCGCCTGTCCTCAGGATGTATGACTGTCTGGCGGAACATCATCCGGATGTCCGCACCAAAAACCACTTGATGTATTCTAAAGTTCAAGATGATGTCAATTATGTCCCTATGCAATTTGGGACCCGAATGCAAACACAGATTCAACGAAACCCCGTTCGAAGTGGGTGCGGACCCATCGAAGACGGTCCTCAATTTGCCTGTTGAGGCCTTCACCACCGCGTGGTGGGGCAAAAAATAATGCTCAGTTGAGCTCCAATCAACTCGAGCCGGAGACATGTGACCCAAATCCTCGTACTCGCGCATAAATTCAATATATTTATCGCGAAGTACGTGGTCACGCTGCATGCGTCGCTCCATGGACAGCAGTCGTTTCTCCGCAAGCGCCCTACTTTGCCCTAGGCTAGGACGAGAGGCAACAAAGGGTAACCTAGTTACAAACCGACCGGAGGGCAACCTCTCCGTGGTCGATCGAAAAAGGGCTTCGCACTCAGCGTGTTCCGGATCCATCCTGGAACTCATAGGTGGCTCCTCCACCTCCCAAAACCTTTGCATGGTCTTGGCCAAGGACGCAGATGCGACAACCGGTGGCTCCTCCGCGGTGCCATTATCAAACACAGGGCCCATCAGGGCAAAACCAAAAATCGTAGACACTGCCATCAGTGAAGACGAACCCAGAGCTTTCTGGGTACCCAACAAAATCCAACCCAATACGTCCGAGCCCAGGAGCAAGTCCACTGGGCCGGGATGAAAGACAAAGGGGTCGGCCAAATCCAGACCCGAAACCAAAGACAACACACCCGGCGGTATGTCTGTCGAGGGGTGCCAACCCGCAATGGTATCCATTACCATAGCCGAAGTCGTGATCCTCATTGTGGAGGACTTCAGCGAAGAAAAGGTGACAAGTGTCTGGCCCGTCAGACACTTCACTTGTATGCCACCAACTCCAAGAAGTGGCACAGGCGAGTCTTCCACGACTAAACCTAACTGGTGTGCCACTCGAGTGGTAACCAAACTGCTTTGAGCCCCTGAGTCCAACAGAGCTCTCAAATTCATGGCTTCCCCCCACGACCCCATACGCGGACCACCGCGGTAGGGAGCAGAACCGTCCGCGGCTCTGTCCCAGCAAGGGAGCAAGCTAGTTACGGGCTCCCCACTCTCTCCAAACCAGGGGCGCGCCACTGACCCGGATAATCTGGCGGGCGAGTGCACATCCCCATCTGAGGGGGGGCATAACCCGCGGCCCGGCCATACATATGGTACGGCGGGTGGTACTCCAGCCGTGGGTACTCGTGCAGCGGCGGAGAAAACCGCTGCGGCTGCATGTGGTGGGTATTGGTAACCCGCGTGGAGGGGGGTGTCCCCACTCTCACGTCCGATCGAGGGCCCCCGCCCATGGGGGCCCTATCCGGGGCCTGGCCAGTCACATACTGGCCACGACCTTGGGGCGCGTGGTCCCGGTCCGCCAAGACCCGCGCCGGTACGCGACCCCCCTCCCGAGGGGGTGCGACGAGCGAAGCCGCGTCCTCCGTCCGAGGGTGGAGGGCTTCGCGCAGGAGCGCCCCCGCCCATAGGGGACCCCTGCCTCAAGAACCGGGGGCCATCCCCGTTCCGGTTCATGCAGAGCATCACGTGGTGCAGCCCACGGCATGCACTGCATGGTATGGCTCTGGGACAGTCACGTGCATAGTGACTGCCCAAACAGTAAAAGCAAAGTTCATGCCGCCTTGCCATGCGGCGCCGATCTTGTACTGGCAGTCTCTGCCAGTCCCTGCATTGCAGCAGGCTGTGGCCCATCCGGCCACATTGCAGGCAGTCCGCGTCCCCCGCGACTGCTGCCGTGTGTGCAACCCGCACACCAGCTCCACGCGGTGGCGGTTGCCGTCCCTGTTGGGGCTTACCTCTCCATGAGGGTTCCAAGGGCCTACGTTCAGGCGCTCTGGATGGCGCTGAGTCCGTCATGGTATTCTCAGCGGCCCGTGCCTCAAACTCCAAAAACTTCACCAAGTCAGTGAATGTTGGTAGGGTGGTGCTATCCCGTTCCGCATTCTCGCGCTCAAATCGCGAGCGGATGTCATTGGGTAATTTGCCCAATACAATGTGCACCAGCAAAAAGGACCATTGGTCCACCGGCAGCCCCAGTGTGCGGAGCGCGTTACAGGCCACTGTAACGGGCGTGAGCAACTGCAGGCGCAACTGTGCCCTGTTGGCCACCTTGGGCAGGGCCATCAACTGTGCGGCGTGCGCATCCGCTAACAAACGTAAGTTTTGGTAGCGGGAGTTCAATAACTCCCAAGCCGTATCGTACTGGTCGTCCTCCACCCGGAGGTGCTGGATGAGCGACCGCGCTTCATCCTCAAGAGTGGAGAGGAGGTAGGCCATCTTCTGGGCCTTCGACAAATCCTGTCGTGCTACGACCAGGGACTCAAACATATTTTTATATGCTACCCACTCCTCCATCCTACCCCCAAAGTGGGACAGCTGAAGGGTGGGGAGCCGACCAGTAACCGCTGGTCCTTCCTGTCTAACAGGTGTGCGAGGGGCTGGTCCGCCAGCCTGTCTCGCCCTTATTGCGGTCACCGCCTCCGCGATATCATCGTGCAGACTCAGGATCTGGTCCATGTCCGCCATGTGACCTGCGTAGGCCTCCGGGGCAAGTTCGGCTTCGGTAAGCACCACCATGGCCGCTTCCGCGCTAATCAATCGTGAGTGGAGGTGATCCGCTCTTAGCAGTATGGCGCCCTCCCTGTCCTTCCGGGACAGGAGTCCTCCGGCCGTCACAAACCATCTCAATTCGTTGGCGAGTGTCGCCCTAGCATTGGAGGCCTTCGCCATCGCGTCAAGTCACAAACAAAAAATAACAAAAGGTAAATAAAAAACAACAAAATCAAGCAACTACACGAAGAACCGCGGTAGGTATGAGAATGGCACAAACCCGGAACGCACGGTACAAACCGCAAACAAATACAAAAAAGGTTACAAATATTCTTATACAAACAAACTAAGAAAAATCTAATAATTTTTACAAACAATTAATTATTTTTTACAAACGAACAAATAGAGGGTAGATAAACTACGCTCTGCTACCAGAAAATGTGCAGAGCAACTACGCTCTGCTGCCAGAAAATGTGGCAGAGAGAATCCGGACAAACGAAGCGGCGGGAAGAATTCTGTACCGGAACTTCACCGGGAAAAAACCACCGGTAAAAATAAGTACCGGGAAAAAATCTCCACGCGGCACCACGTTTGCCCGACTAAAACCTAACTAACTTAACGCAGTCTGCTACCACCGTAGCTTATGAAGGGAGCTACAGGGCCCTATATGATAACCTAACCTATAAATTAACTACAATTGAACACTTACCAAACTAAATCTTCTTTCTCTTCGGATCCAAACTTGAGTGTCTTCGGGAAGGGGAATTCCTAATCACCCTACCTAACCCTTGAGATCTCAATTCCCCAGAACAACTAAATAGATTTCTTCCCGTAGTTTCACTCGGGAACAGCCAGATGTGAACAGCCAGCCACGTTTCACCTCTCACAAGAAAAAGTCACAATAACAGAGTTTTTCACAAACACAAATTCAATAGTTATTTAACAAACAGGAAATTCACAATTATCACTCAAACTAAACAACAAGCAAAAGACGCGAGACCGCTCCGCGTATTAAAATCAAACCGATATCGCCCTGGACAATGCAATGGCGGACCACACGCGACGCCATCCACGCTAGCAGTGTGAGAACCCCAAAACGCCT
Source organism: Ephestia elutella (assembly GCA_018467065.1). Lineage (NCBI taxonomy): Eukaryota > Metazoa > Arthropoda > Insecta > Lepidoptera > Pyralidae > Ephestia > Ephestia elutella. The sequence goes on from CM031578.1 coordinate 11,945,826, forward strand.
GGCGGCGATAACAGGAAACGCCTGCGTTTAGTTTTACCCAATATATTACAAACAGTCCGCACTCACCGGATCCTTGAGATTTTCGCAGAAGTCTTCGGAGTCGTCATAGTGCGGGTGCTGCCGGATGGTTCGATTAACTAATCTGACTTCGACCAGGGTTTACAATCTTATACACTCAATGCCCTCATGGTCGGCACTCACCGGATCCTTGAGATTTTCGCAGAAGTCTTCGAAGTCGTCATAGTGCGGTTGCTGCCGGATGGTTCGATTAACAAATCTGACTTCGACCAGGCTTTACAATCTTATACACTCAATGCCCTCATGGTCGGCACTAACCGGATCCTTGAGATTTTCGCAGAAGTCTTCGGAGTCGTCATAGTGCGGTTGCTGCCGGATGGTTCGATTAACAAATCTGACTTCGACCAGGCTTTACAATCTTATACACTCAATGCCCTCATGGTCGGCACTCACCGGATCCTTGAGATTTTCGCAGAAGTCTTCGGAGTCGTCATAGTGCGGTTGCTGCCGGATGGTTCGATTAACAAATCTGACTTCGACCAGGCTTTACAATCTTATACACTCAATGCCCTCATGGTCCGCACTCACCGGATCCTTGAGATTTTCGCAGAAGTCTTCGGAGTCGTCGTAGTGCGGTTGCTGCCGGATGGTTCGATTAACTAATCTGACTTCGACCAGGGTTTACAATCTTATACACTCAATGCCCTCATGGTCGGCACTCACCGGATCCTTGAGATTTTCGCAGAAGTCTTCGGAGTCGTCATAGTGCGGCTGCTGCCCGGGTGGGTAGGTGCGGCGCGCGGGGGGCGCGCGATGTTCGTCCGCGGCCGGCCCGCTGAAGCAGACCACCTTCTGGTGGTCGTCCCGGGCGGCGCCGGACTTCAGGATGCCCTTCAGAGGCAGTATTTCATCGCAGGTTGGTTTGCTGTGAAAGTGGATGAAACATTTTTAGTTAATTGACCTTTATAAACGCTTGCTTGGTTTTTTGCTCCGCTCGAGGCACGTTTTGTGCACTCAAGCTTTGTAGAAATTACGGTCTAAAAAGCAAATCGAGATGCAACTTGCAAGCTTATTGAGATGCAGTTTGCAAGCTTTCGTAGAGCTACGTACCGCTTGATACCGCATGCATTTACATACATATTATCACGCCTCTTTCTCGTGGGGGTAGGCAGAGACTAGCGATTTCCATTTGCTGATCCTCACACATCTCTGTTGCTTTGCTTCCTTGCATGCACTTAGAGCAGAAAAAAGTGAGCTATGAGGAGGAGGAGAAAAGCACTTTTCATGCTGGCCAGCAAAGAAAAAACATAGAATGCGCCAGATGCTTCTCTTCCCGCGCAGATTGTAAAGGTCAATCGAGGGAAAGGGCTTTAAACTGGGGGGATTCTTCCACTCATAAGCGATGGGCTAACAACCTGTCACTATATCTGAATCCCCATTCTATCAGAAAGCCCACTATTCAGCTTCGGGTCTCATGACTCCTGGCTCTGTCTACCGTAAACGATAAAGACGTGATTCTATGTATGTACCTATGTAAAAGCACAGCCTACCTATATGGTTCATACAGTCGGTCATCGAGGGCCTCTACGCGGGGCAATCGTGACAACCCTGACGGTACTGCAGCAACGGCGGATCCAGGATTATTTTCTGGGGGAGGAGGGGCACAAGGACTGTGGCGGACTATGCATGGGGGGGGGCACCCCCCCTAAATCCGCTACTGCACTGCAGTGTCGGATCACGCTGGCGGCGTTACCATCATCATCAAGGCCGATGAACAACTGTATGTCTTATAAAACTGTGGTAAAAGTGAGCTATATAGATACCTCTGCCTGGTGACTCGCAAGGAGTCGTCGTAGTCGATGCGGTCGGTGGTCATGGGCGGCGTGGGCGGGCGCGGCGGGGTCGCGCTGCCCTCCACCACGTTGAGCGCGGCGAGGCAGCGCTCCATCGCGTTGGGGTCGGCCACGGCCGCCTGCCCGATCTTCGCCAGCTGCGCGCGCACTTCTGCTGCTTGTTCTTCGCGGACTGCTTGCTGGAAGCATACGTGTTTTTATTTTAAACCTATAATCAATAGATTTCGCCCGCGTGAATTTCCCACGTACTCTATGTCCATCTCCGTACTTCTAACTATGTGTATGCGAAATTTTTGAAAGATTGGTTCAGTAGATAAACGTGAAGAGGTAACAAATAAACAAACAATCAAACTCACTTTCTCATTTATAATATTAGTTAGGATTACGCTGGTTTGGATGGTTATGAATTTTAATGGAAATCCGGAAATCCCCCGGTGTGACCCCGGGTCACAGGAAGTACTTTTGCCAATAACGAAATAATAGAGCAGAATGCAGTGACTATCTCAAGTAAGGTGCTGAAATTGACTGCCACGTGGCCTCATAAAAAGGCAAAATAAAAAATCTACATTAATGGAATATTACATAGTATCAACTAAGTGGAAAACATACTTGCAGTTCGTCCTTCAAGTTGCCTTCGCTCATGTGGTAGTTGCGTACGTTGTCGATGACCTCCTGAGGGAACTTCTCCGGGTTGGCGCTCATGTAGCGGTACACGAACAGGTCGCAGCCGATGATCTTGAAGCGATGCTTGAACACATGGACTATTGCTCCTGGAATTAGGGTACATTTGACGACAATGAGCAGAATAAAACCCGACATTATTTTAGGTACATATGATTAAGCTCTTGTTTAAAACTTGTGTGCTACATTTGGTCAGAATTTTAGTCTATTAATGATAGTATGATGATGATTTTGATGTCAGACAGATAAAGCTGAAAATGATAAGCATCCCATAATGATGAAAAGCGTTTAACAAAACACAATACAACTTTACCTATATAAAATTTGTCCGGCGTTAAATACGTTGGGAAATTAGGATCCGAGTCCGGTGTTTCCAACAGCATCGACTTCAGAAACTTTCCCTCCTTGATGCCGGAGTTCCTCCGAGGGATCTCCCCGATCTTGATCTTGCCATCAGCCAAACTGTACGACAACACGAACTGGCGACCTTTATCTTCGGGATGGATCCAGTCGAGCTCGCAGAGGTAGCGCAGATTCTGAAATATTTTAATCATGGTTTATTCTCTTGACTTGGATTTTTTTTATTCTGAGTAACAGTAGATTATTTGTAATTTTTATACATCAAAACCAGGCACTCGGGGAAAGGTAAGCGTAATTTAAATTATCGTTATTTAAATTTAAGTCCTGTTAGGCCTGTGGTGTGGCCCTAGAATAGCACCAACCCATCTCTTCCCGTGGGTGTCGTAAGAGGCGACTAAGGGATTAAAAACACCGGAGGATGGGAAGCAGCATCTTTCCGCGTACTGTGCCATCACACTGCGATCGCTAACCCGCCTGCCAAGCGTGGCGATTACGGCAAAACCCCCCATGGATAAAATCCTTGGGGGAGGCCTTTGTCCAGCAGTGGACGTCTTTAGGCTGAGAAAGGAAAAGAAAATTTAAGTCCATCAAATTCTTGGTAATTTGATTGACTTGTCATCCGAAATAACTATTAAGAATCAGACTAATTTTATATGTTTTTCAACCCCTAAAAATCTAATTAAGCATTTATTCCTCAAAATACGTACTGAAATTGTATGGGTACATACTCGCTTTGCAAATAAGTATCTCCTCCCTAGAGAGAGCGCCGTACTGTTTAAAAGCTTTGAAGCTCTGTTATGAAATATTTGCTGTGAGCTAGTGACAGTCTAAGTCTATAAAAGACTAACCAGAAACAGCTAAGCCCGTTGGTTGCCAGCCTTTGATGTCTGAATAATTTCAGAGTTAGCAAACAGTGTGGGGGGATCAGCATACTTGTTTATTAGCTAGTAGAGAGAATGTATGGAACAAGTACCTACAAGAACCAGCTGTGGTACATAGTTTAGTTTTCCAACTTGCCTCCGAGAGTTGCTGTGAACTTCTTGATCGTAAACTTACGTATTCATTCAAATATTAAGGCAGTAATAACAACATAATCACTATTAAAACTTAAAGATGAGATAGTTTTACTGTCTACAGAACGAATCATGGGTTTCATCAAATAGAAGTAGGTATTGTGTGTGAGACTGATATCTAAACAAACAATTAAAAAAATGTGCTGATGATAATCCCACAATATATCTATATACCTAAGAGTATTCTCTCTGCAGCGTTCCAACGTAATATCATTGCTTTAAAAACATTATATGATGTCCAAGTTCAGAGTCTGACTCAATTAAACTTGCAGCACCCACAAAGAGTCCGTAAGAGGGAGTCCCGACTTGACGGCATCTGTTTGCAATCCAGCTCCATTCACACTGTTTCTGAATAAATTCCGTTTTATACCGAGAAAGTTTTGATAGTTCTCATGTTTTAACTTTGCAAGGATTGCAGATTGTTGTAAACAAATTTTTAGGGTTCTTTTAGCTACCTCAAAAGGAAAAAAAGCAATCCTCATATCTTTTAGTTCGAGTCATAAGACTGTCTCAACAAAAAATATAATCTAGTTTGTTGCTTTTCACATTCATACATACCTTACTAGCATTGAGGTTGTACTTGATGACGTCTTTATGGGGCGGCTTGGGTATCAGCCCGAAGCAGGACTGCAACGAGTCCTCCGGCGCCCCGATCCCAATATGTGGCGGAAAAGTCTGAAGAATACATTTTTTTTATAATTTACATAGGTACCTCCTATATGCCTTACGTTCATAATATACCTAGATACTTAGGTATAGGTAACCCAACTAGCACACAAGCGCTATAAGAAGCGGTACAGTAGTCAGATAGAGGATTTCCAGTTACGGCATGGGCTTCTTAGTAAGAAATATAGTCCATCTATAAGCTGCTAAAGATCTCTTGTAGCGCGAAATAGGCCACAAATTATACAACTATAAGCTCTGCAATTGATCTAAAGTGGCCGCTTATGTAAGTTAGAATAGAGCTACAAAGGCTGCTTAAAGGCCGTAATGTGCCCTCAAAGCATCAAAAGTTTCTCGTGCAGCGCTTTTCTGCTACCTTCACCTTATTTCGGAGCTCCTGTATTTTAAAATTAACTTCCATCGCTTTAAAGTAAGTTTATTGTTGATTTACAATTTTACGTGTACAAGATATATTATAATTTTTATTAAATGAATTGAATGCGTGCTATGTGTAGTGAAAGGATCCATAACTAATACGAAGGATTTATCAAAACGGTAAGTAATATGGTGTTTTATTTCTATATGTACGTGAAATTGCAGTGCGATTACCAGTTCATTGTGAATGTTTATATGAATTATCGTCAAAATTTTCACAGGCCCCCTGAATGTTAAGTTTTTAATGCACAAATAAAATAAATGATTATGGTGAGGAATTAGGTTTCAACTTAAATAATAGTTTTTAATACTTTTTAGTTTACAAAAAAGTTTAATTAGAGCTATACGTAAAAAAATAGACTTAATTTACATTTTAAATTACGAGTTTATGTCTTCAAAACGTAGTAATAACCTTAAAAACATCAATTTTTTAAAACAGTATAATGGCGTCTCCATAAGAGCAGCTCCCAGTGTTGGTTATATCTATTTTATCTGCTTGAACCGTAAAAAGGCTCTAGTATTTGCTGCTGTAGATGTTTAGGTTTCACGGTTGTAGTACTAGTGCCAAATCCAACTGTTTTGCATGTACATCAGCGTTTTACAGATACTATTTAGAGCCTCAGGTGGTCTTAACACAGGTTCTTCTATTTGAGATATGCAGTAAAAATACTACTTAGGGATCCGTCATTAAATTTTAAAGTTTTATTTTCCTTTTATTCAATACCTACCTATAAATTACTATTATCTTTACTTATACAGATTAACTGATATAGATAGATAGTTAACACGTTTATTTGTATAGACAATTTCAAGTACATAGGTACCCATATTTTTAATGTGTAAAACTATCAGCAGTGTGACCAAGGATAGGCTTTAGGTATTTTTCGAGGTATTCCATTTTTTGTTTCTAATTATCATACTTTATGTTTTTCAGTTACTGCCTGTGACAAATACCTACTCTGAAGCAGAGCTAAACCAGGAATCATCATCTCAAGAAATATACCTCGTAGTTCAGATTAATCCTGAGAATCAAACGCCAGAACAAATCTCTAATATTCAACAGTTTATATTACAGACATTGCCGAAAGTAATAAAAGAATTATAAATAATTATGTGTTTCATTTATGGCTTCTTCACTTGCTGTAAGACTGTCGTCCTCACAAATATCAGCTTTAGTAGTACTACAAGATGCAATATCGTTGTGCATTAAATTGGAAACTACGGAACCCTACCCGTACCAAAATCGCACTCCGTCATAGGCTGAATAAAAAAATTATAATATTATCATACAGCTTTAAGTTACATTTTTAGCACATCAGTTGCGAATATGGCGCTGTTAGCTCTAGTATGAAGTCATGTCCCTTCCCTGTAGATGTAAAGCTATGAGAAATCTAGTGAACACCATTAAAATACTAAAAATGTTACAGCACCGTTTTGTAACTCTCACGGCTATATAAAATATTTCATGTGATTTCTTAGACAACTATTAACCGTTTAGTTTCTATATAATTCTCATATATAGCGCTCAAGGCGCTATTTCAAAGTTACACAACTTTACAATAGATATAGTGTTACAACATAAGTAATAAAATATGCTAAAGAGCGTAAGGCTTTACAAAATGTCTCTATACGGTCTTGAGTGCTATAGAGGTAAGTTAAAACTCTTTGCAAACTGCCCTGCCTACTAAAGTATTCTTTTACATCTTACAGTGGTATAAAAGTCTCCATTAACTCCATTTTATGTCCAATAGTAGTTTAGTGAAGCCAGTACTTGTTTTTGTATTACCATAAGATATTTTTTGCTACTAAACATGTCCTGTAGCACCTAGCTGTTCAAGGGTATGAAAGTACTCTACTGTTCAACTTTAGGAAAAATTTACAGCACTTTAACAGCTGCTATACTACACTTAGGCTGTATAAAGCCTGTATTAGCAGCTTGTGTGCTAGTTGGGAAGGTATATTATAAAATGCTCTAAATTTTTAATGACTAGTAACAAACGCAGCTGTATTTTTTAAATATATATTTCACTTTAAATGGCTTTATATGGTTTTAGTTCTAACATAAAAAAATAGATTTTAGAACAGACTAGCTTTTGCGAAATTCCTACGGAACAGTGCATTTTCCCGGGATGAAAGGTACCCTATGTCCTTCTCAGTACTTCTATGTGTTATTACGAAATTTCAGGAATATTGGTTCAGTAGATATCTAAAGCGCGAAGAGGTAACAAACAAACAAATAAACAAACTCACTTTCGCATTTATAATATTAGTTAGCATTAAAAGGGGAAACCAATAAAGGTCACCTAATAAAACAAAAGAAAAACTAGATTTATCTCAGATTTAAATCGATAAAAGCACACGAACAGCGGACGCGTTCTCACCTTGGGAAACTCCTTGGTTGTATCGTGACGAACTTGTATACGTGGCGGCTGTTCTATGTTTAACATCGATCTGATAGACAAACATTGACATCGATTAGACACGAACACAATATAAAAGCTAATTGGTTTCAGCAAAGACAGAACAATGGGGCGCAATTTCAGATGTCGATGGAATAAAACGACTTACAAAGAGAAAACGGCCGCTCAAATTTTGCATAGACATTACGTCATTTCGATTCAAATCTGTTCAGATACTTCTTCGAAGTCTGCTGCCTAATTGCTCAATTCTACTTAATTCGACTTTTGTAAGTAATTTAGTGGATTCGGGAGGTTTGGTCGAGCCTCCACAATTTCTTGATTTACGGTCACTATAAATCTTAGAGTTTATGGGATGCGCCATTTGTTAAACTTTACATTAAATAATAAGATGAGAGCTGCCTGTGGTTATGAATTAAATTTACAGATTATATTACACAGGTAGACACCAATAGTGGTGAATTATTTCAGTAAATTATCCAGCCCAGCATTAAAAGTGAAGAAGTACGGCGATAAAAGTAAAGATAAATCCTTAAACATTTGAAGCTAAACTTAAGTAACAACTTTTTAAAGTTAGCTTCATTTACCAGTTTCAAGGGTTTTTGTGAATGGCCAGCAGTATTTTGAAATGCCTTTAGCCCTTTACCATTTATAAAACAGACAACAATTTGGGAATTACATTTTGAACAATTTATCACTGAGATTGATGAGTAGATGCCAGTTTCTCTGGTGCAGCAATTGTTTATCGATACTAAATTGGAACTGTTCGATAGTAGTAGGAGCCTTTGAAATTGAATCTCAGTAGATTGAAAAATTAGAGGGCTTTATGTCAAACTAGTTTTTGCCAGTGGATTCACTACCAGATGAATTTTTTTTAGAAAGTATCGTTGATTTTATTTCCTCTTAGAGATATTTCCAAAATTCCTTTCATAACGCGTACTTATGCTATTTTGAAAGAACCACTTTGCAAAATTTCAAGTTTCAGTCCAGCGGTTTCTTTGCGTTGATATGCCAATCAGTTAGTCAACGTCCAATGGGATTAGGTACCCTATACCTACTTATTGACATGGTTTACATGGCGTGGCGATGGCATGTCCTTGATTTGTAACCATTTAATATGGAAATATCAAGTAGATGGGGTATCAAACTTATATTCCAAGAAGGAGTTGCTAGTACAATATTTCTTCGGCCTCAATTTTTCTCCGTTTAGGCACATTGGCAAAGTTTCAGCTCCGGAAGGCTTTGCACTTGAAAATTGGAAATTTTAAGCTGTTTTTTTTTATCAAATAGACAAAGAATTATCAACCTCGTTACAACCACTTCACAGTTTTTCAAGTATCATCATGCACATACTAGTTACCTAAGCTAAATTTTTTAGAAAAGTACTTTAAGTAAGTAAGTAAGTACCTGGTTCCTGTGTATTTAATCGTTTATTGTGAACGCAACCTATCTTCTTTTTTATCATCTAAAGAAAATTACATGTCGTATCGTGAGAAAAGCTATAACAATTGAAGATAATTACTTGACAATATTAAATAAAAGGACGAGCGTGAGATCAGACAACCTATTTAATGGTTTTGCACTTACCAACAGATCGTCCGATTTTTTAAATAAGCCGTTTCCGAATCGCACGAATTTTTATTAGTTTTTGTTACCTTCTGAAAATTTCTCCTGCTGCAAATCTGCCTGTATTGACTTTTACACTTATGACATGTTACTCTAAAGAAAACGTACGCTAAAAAGGCTACATAGAGCTTATGTAATAATAAAATAAGCATTATGTCGCTTTTTATTAATTGCATAGGTTTAAGTAATGGACGCTATCACAAATCTCTGCTGCAAGAGTCGGCGACTGGCGGATCAATCATCTCCTTAAGGGGCCGACCCACATAGTACACTGCACTACTCTACAAAATCTGACATAGCAATCCCACCAAACATTTTGATGTAAAATGTAACCAAGACGAGACCATATGGATCAAACTGCCAAAAAGTTATCAGATACTCTACACGCCGTAACTCTACAAGTCCTAACTGCATCAACTCTACACCTTCAAAAGGTGTGCTTGGCCGTTTCATTACTACAAAAACTATTGTATTACAAGGTAAAGTAGATATGTATTATTTTAGGTAGAATTAGTATTACTCTACAAAATCTAACAAAGCAACCCCACCCAAACATTTTCATGTAAAATTTAACCAAGACGAGACCGTATGGATCAAACTGCCAAAAAGTTATCAGATCTCACATGTAGAGTTCTGACTCTATACGCCCTAACTCGACAAGTCCTAACTTTACAAACTCTACACCTTAGTCAAAACGTGTGCTTTGCCGTTTCGTTGCTACAAAAACTATTGCATTACAAAAGGTATGTCTTTTTTTTAAGGTAGAATTAGTATAAAATAAAAAGTATAGATCTGGCGGCTCTACACCCTCTTAAATCAAATAAATAAGAGCTGCTGTCTTTTTCGCTATTAGTGCAAATGTGCTTGTTGTGCGAATTCTGATGGAGTTGTCATATTAATTTAATGGATGTAATCTCGAATACGCCCTTTCTTTTCTCGAACACGCACGCTCATTATGTGAGGCATATTTCTTTTAGCTAACGTTATTTTTTTTATTTTTTTAACTTAACATGTACAACAATTTACGGTTTCTCAGATAAAATAAATAAAAACGTTACTTAAGTAACTAAGTACTTAAATATTCTTAAATGTAAAAGTTATTGCCATTATGTAGTTAAATTAATACTTTGAAGTTACGTTTGCAGTGTTTAACTGTTTAACTAGTGAGTTTATGTCCTTTTACCACGTCTAATCTATCTGTTACTGTTATATTGTATCTTCGGTTTGTTCAAATGCTCAACGGATCCGAAAAGGATAAATGGGCTCTGCTTACCTGTAATATTTTCTTGTGAAAGGATCGCAGTCGAAAATGAGAAAGCGACGACCCAGCACGAAGATAGTCTGTCCGACGATGAGGTCTATCGGCGCGTAGTACTCAGTCACCTCCTCCTCCGTCGTCTCCAGAACGGTCGATGGAAATGAAACTGTACAAATATTTTTTAGGATACGCAATTATTATCTACCACCAAAACGTGTGTCTGTACCTAGCGTTTGACATTGTTCTATATATTAATAAATAAGTTAGAATCTTAGTTCTGTGTTAGTTCTACAGAAATAAATGTAACTCGTCATTTGTTCCGCTTTTTTTTTAAAGATTTTCGCCCCGAACTGACGTCGTCAGCCAGCGATGTACTTTTTTATTACGCGTTGTAGAAATATACAACTGGTGTCAGCCGTTAGTTCTATGATAGGTCTCACTATTTATGTACTTTTATTTAATAAAATCTATAACAACACAAGAATAAAAGTTCGAAAAGAAATGTTGTGCTCAGCGATGTATTTCTAAAATTCGTAAAATATATAACCAAATTAGACTTTATACCATAGTTCTTTATCAGATTAGTCTAAATAATTTAGTTTTGCGTAGTTTATGTACCTTTATTCAATAAAATCTATAACATTACACAGATTACTAAAAACTATATTTAACTACTTTGTGATAAAACTAACGGCTGACACCAGTTTTATATTTCTACAACGCGTAATAAAAAAGTACATCGCTGGCTGACGACGGCAGTTCGGTGCGAAAATCTTTAAAAAAAGCGGAACAAATGACGAGTTACATTTATTTCTGTAGAACTAACACAGAACTAAGATTCTAACTTATTTATTAATATATAGAACAATGTCAATCGCTAGGTACAGACACACCACCAAAACTAGCATTGCAGGACTATCGATAGTTGACCTTTAAAAATGGTCATACTATCGATAGGCCTATCGATAGTATGACTAATGACTATTTTTTACGTCAAAGTATCGAGGTTGTTTGGACTATTGTACAAATATGGTACAGAATAAAAAGTATGAAAATATAGTACCTAAATATGTTGTTTTCATTTTGACAGTCTCTACAAATAGTACATAGTAGCTAGTAAAGTCCATTTATTCATAATTGTCCTATTATGTAAACAACTTACCATGTCTTTTTATGATTTTACGACAATATAAATTAAAATAGACTTTTAAGGAAATTTTTTCGTGGTTAATTAATGTTTTACTTTAGAATGTTTAGGTTTGAACTAATATTTGATTTATTTCCAACAAAATTCAATAAAAAGTACTGTGAAGATTGTTTACATAATAGGATAATTAAGAAAAAATGGAGTTTACTCGGTTTCTTTTAAAAATCTGTCAACACAGGCATTTTATAAGAACACTAGCTTTCGCCCGTGTGAATTTCCCACGGGAACAGTGCTTTTTCCCGTATGAAAAGTAGACCTATGTCCTTCTCCGTACTTCCAGCTATGTGTATGCGAAATTTCAGGAAGATTGGTTCAGTAGATAAAGCGTGAAGAGATAACAAACCAACAAACAAACTCACTCTCGCATTTATAATATTAGTTAGGATAGGATTACAATTTTATGTCGTTTTAAGTGAAAAATTATTACCAGCTAGTCAGTATACAAAGTGAAAAGGATTGCATTTAAACGTTGTATTGTGTATAACATGCAGCAGGTAATGAAATTCTGAGTAGAGTTAATTACTTGCAGCTTAAATTACGTCGACTGTGAGCTTACATTTGAATATTTTTATGCTTTATTTTTACTGTAACAGCGTTTTATTTCAATTTAAACTCCATTATTTGGATGGTAAACTAGTATACAACTATTTCAATTTCCACTCCCAGCCAGCGAATCGTTCGTATAATACTTTGTTTCCGCGTATTTAACTTTTCAAATTGAATTTCGATGTTCCACTCTGTCGATGTTAACAATGCTCTGATGCCTAGATTAACCCGGGATTTATTTTAAAATGCTTTCTAATTATACGCTGTTTAATTAATATTGGGGCTAATAAATAAGAAGCTGGCTTTATATTAATATGCCGCTTTTAAGGAGATTAGGTTATGAAAGTTTTAGAAGTTTTCGACCGCTTCAGCTCTTGAGATATTTGCTAAGGAGATTATGAATTGCAAGTTATGTCTTTATCAATATCTTGTCTTTCTTTCTGTATTATAATTTCTATGGTGTGTTTATTTGCCAATACATTATAGCTCTTTACGTCATGTAAGTGTTCGGATATAATTGTAATTTGACGAACAAATGTCAGCTTTTGCCACAGCAACTTTCTTTTATTTGAATTTAAATCAAGCAACATCTGTAGGGTCAGGTAGTGATAAAATAAATCAAACGAGGACCTTGCATGTGCCTAATGCAAAGGAAATGGCAGGGGTAATCAATATATAAAGACCTTCATACCCCGCAAAGCCCTTTATTCTGATTGAGCCATTATAACGAAAGGAATTCGATATTTTCACCCTCGCCTGAGCACATATCATTTCCACTTTTATTTTTTATCGGCATTTTTGCGGGGCTTGGCGACGCCATCGAAAGACCATTACGGCTTCTTGCAGCTTCTTACGATTTGACTTGAAGCGGATCATGATAGCCTAATAAATGAAAGTCGGGGTCATTACCACACGAGAATTGAAATGTCATTCAGTCGCTAGCGATTTTGTTGACCTCAGGAACAAAACGTCATCGCTTTTAATGTGTGCCGAAAATTTCAGAAGTCGTTATGCTAAGACAGACATCAAGACCGTCTAAGTACAAATTATAGAGTACAGCGTATCTACCTAACCACTTCCATGCTGGTCTGGGAGCGAAGAAAAAACATAGAATGTGCCAGCTGCCTCTTCCCGCGTAGATTGTAAAAGTCAATCGAGGGAAAGGGCTTTAAACTGGGGATTCCTCCACTCATAGGCGATGGGCTAGCAACCTGTCACTATTTTGAATCTCCATTCCAACAGAGAGCCCACTATTCAGCTAAGCGTGGCCTTCGAGTCTCACGACTCTTGGCTCTGTCTACCCCGTAAGGGATAAAGACGTGATTCTATGTATGTATGTAGCGTATCTACGTTGCAATCGATTTACATTACACGCATTATCTTTTAATTACATGTAATCACCTGGTTTTTCTTTCCATTTCTTTGGAAGTTTAGTCTTCTTCAGCAGCAAAGGAAATGGATCCTTTCCTCCTCTAGGATCATGCAGTTCCTATAAAAGTTGAATAAATATAAAATACTAGCTTTTGCCCGCGGCTTCGCCCGCGTATATTTCCCACGGGAACAGTGCTTTTTCCCGGGATAAAAAGTAGCCTATGTGCTATTCCAGGTCATTATCTACCTCTGTACCAAATTTCATCGAAATCCGTCCAGTAGATTTTGCGTGATTGAGTAACAAACATCCTCACAAACTCACAAACTCACAAATTCACAAACTCACATCCAAACATTCGCATTTATAATATTAGTATGGATTAGGAAAAAAAAAACTTATATCAAAAACTACTGTTTATGTTACCAGCTGTAAAAGTGAAATAGGTATCATTTTCAAAGTATTTATTCTAGGTGTAGTCACGAAGATTAATTAAACGCGAATGTAATAGTCACGAAGATAAATTAAACGCGAATGTAAGAAGCTGTTTTCAAATACAGTACAAATTTTTAATTTTCGATCATGAGTTCACTGAACATTTCGTAACGTTCTAAAGTTCATTAAACGTTGCGTCCATCATTAACAAAATAAAATATGTTCGTTTTTATATAAAAAGAGATTAAATGATGAAAAAGATCCCTTATGAGATAAGTAAATAACATGTACTTTTTTGTTGTATATCTTCTTACCTTACCTATTTCAATAACATTATTGTGTACATAAGTAACTAATAAAAAGCTAAGGGGGTAAAATAATTTTAGAAGTTCCTGTCAGATGAATAAATCAACTGTTATAAATTTTGGATAGGTACGAAAGTAGAAATATAAAATATGCTGGTCCGCATCCTACATTTTATACGACTTTTCTTTTTTTTTCAAATGAGGAAAATTATTCTCCTAGTTAACTACACTCAAATACAAAAGGACAACTTATTACCAAGTTAAGCCGCCAGCCATAGTTATTAAAACAAAGGGTCAACATCATTAGCTGGATATCACATACGATGAAAGAGAAAATTAACTAGACTCCACAGTGGAGCCCCTTTGTCGTTGCCGTTTTTGCCCAAGTACTGGAGCATTCGAGATGTCGTTTTTTTGTCTTACACCAGCTCTCTCGATTATAATAGTTTAATCGATTTACTTGCTTTTCGAAGATAAACGATGCGTCATATTCACGCGAGGCATATGTATTGTATGTGACCAGATGCAAAACATATAATGTATAGTCAGAGAAACCTGGTGACTTCAGTGGCAGCCGAACCTTTATATTTTTTGAAATTGGTAGATATGTAGGCTGTTTGATATGTATCCATCCAGTAATACCTAGATACTTAGTCTGAGCTTATAGCGTTAAAACTATTCATATTCAACCGATCATCATGAAGTTATTTATTTTGAAGTAGGTACGTCATGGTCTAACCTTTACAGCGATAGTGTCGTCTTGAAGGAAGTACATTAGCTTGAATTCTTGCAGTTCCCCATTCTCAGCGTCACGATTGTCCCACACCACATTGAATCTAGACAATAACATATTATGTTAAAACATAAATACAATATAATATTTAACTAAAACCAGACGTCAATTTTTTTTTTTATATTTGTAATAATAATTTTCATTGGGCGTAGACAATGCGGAAACTTGTTGGTTGGATTATAATCAAGCTAGTTAAACCGTAAAGTGTAATTGAAATTTCTAACAGTAACCTTCATATTATTACTTAGATACAAGAGAAACTCTTCTGATATATAACAAACAAAGACTTAAATTAACTTAGATATAGTAAGAGTTAAAGTGGAAATGTGTGTCGTAAGAAATACCTAGGTCACATAAATTCATAAAAAGTATGAGATCTCAGCGAGTTGACGGCAGCTGTGGAACTCAATGATTTATTGACTAACTCCGACTGCGCGGGCTGAGTTTATCATCTCGGTCGGCAATAACGAGATGTTAAATAAATAATGTCGGTCATGGACGTCTTGTCGCATCGCAAATCTACAGGAATAAATTACAATAATGAATACATCCAAAATTGTCATATCAATCAATAACTACGTTAGTTTAACCAAATATCAAACAACAATAATCTTAAAAGTGAAAAGAGGAATAATTAGAGGCTGAGCTGTGGTTGTGACTGACGGTACCAGGCGTTGCCCCAATTAACATTAGCTAATAAGTAACTAACTAGAGTTACCACAAGAGTCAAATTTTAATCATCATGAAGTAGAAAATAAACTTAAATTGGAAGTTGACTAATAAGTGTTAGGTATTATTTAATTTTCGCGGGTAATATACCTTTACTGTAAACGCGCGTGAGTGTTAAATCGATACGTGCGTAGACGTTCGTAGCAGTCGTAGCTTGCTACGCCAAAACTGAATAAAACTTACAACCCTTTCCTAAGGCATGTCCTGTGAATTTTCTTTCAAGATAGTTTCAATCTTAATATGTTTGTCACTTCACTTATCTTAACAGGCTGAAAGGGATCCTGAATGGTTTGAATACACAATTTGGACCCGGCAAATGTCTGCCGGGTTCGCTCATCTTTACAGGCACATAATATGCCCCTTTATGTGCCTTGGTATGATAAGTATGGTAAGTAAGATAAGGCAATACATATGCTATCCACATCTAGCGGCATGAGTCAGGCGAGAATTCCAATATTATTTATATGATATATAGTAAAGAGCAATATATACCTATCCAATTCCTATCGCAGACTCATAGACGAATTCTTTTTATCGTGTCAAAGAGCGGATCAAATTTGCGAAGATATTTTTGGAACTCGTAGACTTTTGTAATAGACATGGAGAAAATAATAAAATAGGTATTTTCGGTCATCATCATCATCATCTAAGGCGAAAGATAATTGCCATATTTACATAATTATTTACATTTAGCTCCTAAGAAAATATACTTTTGTTTTTTTATATTTTTATACGTATACTACTACTTTTGTACTGTTATTCTGTTGAAGTTGTGGCACATATAAAAAAAAACATTTTTTATTAAAAAAGACTTCGTTTATGAGTAATAAAATGGTAAGAGCCGCTACAGGCTGGAGTCGGCCGGACGTTAAATAAGGCCTACCAGAATAATGTACCAAAACTTTATGAGCATTTCATTTTTCAATCACGAACAAAGGTTTTAATTAAATTGGACTGAAAACTTTACGACTATAAAAATAAAATTTCATCGTATTTTCAATAAAAGTTTTGACATTATTTTTTGTAGAGTGATTTTAGGGCAAGTACATGCCTATCGCGGCGAAGTTACTTGCTCCGTCAAGATGATTTAGTATTTTTATTAGAAGATAAATGATTTTTTTTTCAAATTTCAATGTGACAAAGCAATCAGCAACTTGGTCGTTTGTCGTGTTGGCAATTCCCAAAGCTGCCGCTAAAGCCTCAAAGCAGGAGATTATTTGGCAGTTAAGTGTGACGCCGTGTTTTCGTGCCATCTGTTCCATTATAGCGTGCCAGGCACTGTTGGTGAGGTTCCCAACAAATCTAGGCTAATGTGCTGGTAATGGCAACACTATATGATATAACACTAGCAATAAGCTCGGGCAGTTCCATGACGGAGTACAGAATGAAAACCCAGCGAAAATAAGTAGGTTAAAAACCTAGGTTTATATATCTTTAAATAATCCTTAAAACTCAAAAATGAATAGGTAGGCATGCTTGTACTTCTTAACTGCATAAAATAGCATAGACAAAGTAAATGCCGAATGCCAATCATTTTTAATTAGGAAAATTAAAGTAAAGCACTGTATATATTCCATTCTGGGCTCTGTAGGTACTTCTGTCTACATACCAGTGTTTACATTTCAAGTAAGTGTAGTAAGTAGAGGTGGGGTGGCGCAAACACAAAACCTCGACAATACAGAAATAAACCACAATGTAGTTACTAGTTTTGCATTTTACCTCGGTCATCTTCTATTTTGCTCTCTGTACCTATTCAATCATGTTGAAGACAAGTACTTACCGCGCCAGTAAATAGAATCAGGGTGATGTCGGAAGAATTTTGAGTCAAAACTTTAAGAGATGTAAATTCTTCCGACTTTTGAGGGTTCATAGTGGTAAAATAATGCAATAGAATTAAATATTTTTTTCGTCTGCACTTAAAAACCAATATGTTTACCGTGGAGCGCTTTACATAATGCTTGCTCTCTATATTGTTCTGTGTGTAGACAGGGGTGGCAAAGGTCGAAGGAGGAACACTTTATGGGCAGGATGGCACCGTTATCAACATACGTTTTACTAAATTATGTGAGAATGACTTTCCTCGGTCTCCTGCTGAAAATTATGGTTATTAGACTATGATAATATTTTAGTTAAAACTTAAGACTAGGGTTAAATGTACGTTGGCACAAATCTACATTGTAAGTAAGCTTCTAGATATGATTTAATCGATATTAAGTATAAAATGTATATTTTTTGGAATTTATGAGTTTGATTCCCAGCCTCGAAAAATATTAGTAGATATCTACTCGTTTTGTCTTTAGAGATTTTTATGAGGATTGAATCAAGCAACAGCTTCCTATGAGCTTGTGAGTGAATGCCACAATTAAAATAAAGATATCTACATTCTTATTATTATTAGCCTTATTACATCTCACGGTACTCTATTTCTTTTTATTAACTGAAAGTCCTTATCCGAATGAATCAAAGAACTTAAACAAGTCGATATAAATTCAATCGCGTCTTCCGTCTATTCCGCTCAGTAAGTTGAGCCAAGAACAAAGTGGGCATAGAGAATATAGTTAGAGTTTCTTGGATGCCTCCCCAGGGCGCGCTAGTTGGCAGGCGGCGGCCTCTGATTAGGTTTGAGGAACACTAACGATTTAATTATACACGATTTAGAGGCGTGCTGTCTGGGCAGAACCCTGACGGGTGCAACACTGCTGCCAGTAACTATGCTACTGTGAAATTAACCTCAGCATTTGCTCAGCATATTGTAAGCAAGATGTTCTACTTTTGACAAAGAGTTTCCGTGTCGAACTGAATCTTTTAATTTATTATAGTAAAATCGAAATTTTGTAATTGTTTAATTACAAAACGTATTTTTATATGAAGATTACACTTCTTTTGTGTACATACATATGTGATATCACGTCTGCTTGTCGTGGGAGTGGGTAGAGAAATACAATCCGTAGGTACTTATTATAGCACCTTTATTTAAGTACTTACCTATTATATTATTTCATAAGAAGACTTACGCCAAAACTTTTCCATCGTATTCCAGAAAGCGTCGCAGGGGATCACCATGAGCTTGTACCTTTTTCGGTGGCTGAACTGACTTCCATCGTTCTTTCTGCTGGTACTCATCCACTGGCAAGTCTTCTTCTTTCGATATCTCAATACCTTGGGATTCCAGCCATTCCTGTAAAATAGCACGCTTTAAGCTATTTGTTAGGAATACCTAATTTGCATATTTAAAATTCTTTGTTCAGACAAAACAGGCATGGGCCTGGGACCTTGTTCCCGTGGGAATTTCGGGAAATCCTCTCTTAGTATTCCCCTACAATCTCTGAGGAACCTACATGCCAAATTTCAGCTTCCTGCGCCTTTGGCTGTGCGATGATTGTCATTCACTCAGTCGGAAACGGAAGATTTTTATATAAATCGATAAAATTTTATATTACGAAAAGTTTCTCTATAAAAATGTCCATATCATCTTAAGGTGAAAGCCAAGCTTTGGCTGTCCATACATTTTTGTTCTACAGCAATGCTCTAAACTTCGTTAATGATTCTCATAATAAAATCGAATTACCAATTCTTATGAAGTAATTGTGCTCTCATGTTGAATTTAACATAATAATGTATAATAATTTACGAGAAAAACGGCATTTAAAATACGACAAAAATTGAGATTCTTGTTGATGTGTGCGTAATATTTTGTGACATTTAGGGGCGACGTCTAGCAGATTTATTACAAACTACTGACTACTACTATTTATATAAAAGCACTTTGAGACCTAAATGCATGCTACCTCGATGTTGCTTGCCTTGACAGCGCCATCGGCTGTACGTGAAAAACAAAAGAAAATCATGAAATGCTAAAAAATTATAAAATAGCAAGTTTCAATATTAAATACAATTTAGGGTTCAATATACTTATTTTTATGAAAGATTTTTTATGGTGAAATTTAAATTTGATTACTGGGACTTTTGGATATCAAGACAGGCTATCTAAATATGACATCTGGACATCACCTGTACATCTGGATGTGATGTCCTGGACTTTATGTCCTACTGTCCAGGTTTTCGTATCCACATGACCAGACTCCCACGTCTTCAAATTTATATGTGCAGGTGATATCCAGATGTCCAGGTCTTCAGCTCCACATTTTCAGATCTTCATTTCCAGATGTTCAGGTGATCATCTCCTGAAGCTTTGGTCTTCATATTCAGCTGTCCAGCATTTCATATGCACATGACCAGACACCCAAGTCTTCACATCCAGATGTCAAGATGTCATATTCAGATATCCCTGCCTTCATATTCAAAAGTCCCAGTTATCAAATTTAAATTTCACCATAAAAAATCTTTCATAAAAATACGTACTGAACCCTCGATTTAATATATTATTACAAGCTTGCCATTACGTATATGACTGGACTGGAATATTTGTGCGAATTCATCTCAGGCATTCATCGATACGTTGCCGTTGTTGCCGATCTGTGCGAGGTGTAAGATTGCAACGTTGCTTTTTTTTACCCAAAAAGATAATTCTTTTTACAATCATAGTTCTGAAACTTAAACAATTTAATTTTGAAAATACTTTTATCAAAAGACATTATAGTAGGTAGATATTATACACGTAGGTATTCATTTACAAAAAATAAACTATAGGAATATGTGCATACATTTATATTTAGTTTCAAAGAAAACAAATATTACTGATTAATTATTTTTTAGTTTGCATTTCACAACATGTTTTCTGAACGTCTAATTTAATCCTAGAACTTCTAGGGCACGAAGTATCGATACTTTGAATTATCGATAAAGTCGAGGTGGGCTCGACCTCCGTGATTTATATTAATTATTTTTTTTCCGATTTTATTTAAATACATTTCATTGAAAGTGTGATTATGTATTGACCGTTGACAGTGCTGAATCTAATCGATCAGATTCGGATTTTAATTGATAATTTGTTAATACTTAACAAATTATCAATTAAAATGTAAATAAGGTACCTGTGTATTACTTTTTCACTTTATGCATAAAATACGCATTTATTATTTGCAGATTTATTTTTACACGACTGACCATAAAAGGAGTGTTATGTTTTCATGGTTCATGTATGTATGTAAGTATGTATGTAAGTTTCTTTATTCCACCATAAGTCCTGAATGGCTTAACAGATTTTGATGTGAGAGGTATTTTTAGATTCCTTGCATTCCTCCGAGTGACATAGGCTATATGACGTCATCATAAAAACAAAATGGCGGATTATATATGCGATAAATAGCAGACCAAAAAACAATAAAATTTGATCAATCTTATCGAGTGGGGTATCAAATTGAAGGGCTTTAAAAGGCGATTTGAAAAATGTATATTACTTATATGTTTGTATATAGGTATACTTTTTGAGTAAAAACTTGTCAGTCGTGTTTTTTATTTTTAATAATTAGCTTGTTGCATATTTAAAAACGATATTAATTTATATCAACAATAAAAGATATCGATATTCGTCGCGGTATCGATGTAAGTCTACACTATATACATATCTATCTACTAGCGTTGCAGGACTATCGATAGTATTGACACGTGTCAAATGTCAATACTGTGGTAGGAAATGCACAGCACAAGTGTTTCTTTATACACTAATTCTGTAATACAAAAACAAAAACTGTAACACAGGTTTGTCGTGCGTGATGAAGAATTTATCATCACCATCCATCATTCCAAGCAAGGAAGGAGTCATCATGAATAATGACTGCAATATTTAACAATTTATGTTGGAAAGGAATAACTATACCTAATCTTTTGTTTTCTTTAATAAAAAAAAGTTCGGAAAATAAATTTCCACTTCATTACTAAAAATAAAAGTCAACAATATGTACTATTTAGTTTTATTAAAAAATATATAATTCTAGTCATACAATTCAATAGAACATTATGACCATAACGTCTGCGGCGCTGCTTGCTGATTGATTTTTGAAAATGGATGTTCGAACTATTGCTAGATTTGTGTTGGGAATCTAAGAGGTGGTGAAATCCAAACTGCTGAAACTATTGGTATTTAAATTACAGTTTCTTATTACTAATTATGATTTTGCACTACTGAACTAGTGCCTCTCCATTACTGAAGGTTGGCCGTCAGATTCTCAAACTCTTCTCTGTTCGTCGCTAAGCGAAACAGCTCCTCAACCGTGGTGACTCTGGTCCACTCACATATGTTTCTCAGCCATGATTTTTGCGTCTTCCAACACATCTCTTGCCTTCTATTTTTCCCATAAGTTGAAGCAGCTGATATCTGTTGTGTCGCAAAACGTGTCCCAAATATTCAACTTTGTGCTTTTTGACAGTTTGCAACAAAAGTCTAGACATTGCAACGCGCTGGAGGACTTTTTCGTTGCTGAGTCCAATTGATACGAACTTGAACTACATAGGTACCTATATTAATTCTCATAAATATATTTTTTTGCTTTCTTACAAAATATGACAATGACAAGAAGAAATTATAGGTTATTTTTCGCTCTTTGTATTTTTAAATTTCTTTTTCTTTTTTCTTATGCTGCCAGACAGTCCGATTGGCATTATTGTAGTTAGACACTCTTTTGAAATAAGTGCCATCTAGTAGCGTATTTTTAAATTTATAACAATGCTTTGCGCTATATTTAATGTCATTTTTAAAGCTCGTCGTCGTAGTGAGTGAGTGTAGAGATACGAAGATTCATGGCAGATTCTATTCTAAAGCTTTTTTTTTCATTATGTTGACTGAAATATAATCGTAGGCCATAAAATAAATAAAATAGTATGTTTACCGCTCGCCAGTTCAAAATTTTTGCCTATAAGTACTGCAACAACGCAACAAAAAAAATAAAACGGAAAATGTTGCTATCAACGCCATCCAGCGGAAATTGTTTAATGTATCAACCTACATTTTCTTCATCAAAATATAATTTCGTGTATCAAAGCTTTCAATAGCCAGCATCTCCAATTCAAGTGAATGCAAATTCGGTCATGTTTCACGACCCTTTATGTTCGGAGCAGAGATTCTGTGATAGCAAGTCTGCATGTCGTCATGTTGCTAAGTCTCAGCATCCAGGCGTATTTCTTGTAGCTATATAGAATCAAGGCAACCTTTGATTCGCCTTACAAGCTTAGGACAAATAAACTCGATATGAAATGTATCATGTAGTGTCCGGCGCAGTATGTTCGTCATTTACGCATGCCACAATTTCACTACCTACTGCTTGATTGATTGATTCATTGCAATTACCAAAATTACCAAGCTATTTATATGATTGTGAGCGAGCATATCCTCCATTCAGGTTTTTATTAATTTATTTATAACCAGCTTTTAGTAATTATGGCATTTCATCCAACTTTTTAAACACTTAGCGAAATTTCCAAATAATAAACGAATATAGCTGCAACTACTGTCTATTTTCCAAATAATGGCCCAAATTCCTGCTCCTACAGTAACATCAAATATGTAGTACAAACTAGTACTAAATGACCATGAATTTTCAACGTCGCGTCGTCTGTGACTTGTGCAGTAATACGAGTAGAGTTGCTTTGTACTACTTCTAAATAGCCAAGATCTCTTTAGCACTAGTCAATATGTTTTCATGGGTTTCACATTTTTTAAATAAATTTTTTGTTTATTTTTAATGATAATTATGTCTGTTGTGATAAGTTCTTAGCTCTATCCCATTCGTTTTCGTATTCGAATTTGTTTATTCATCTCTATTTACGCAACAAACAGTCATTTCCATGTTTAATTTAGGTTTGTAATCATTGAAATTTATAAATACCTATTCATTTTGAGGGTTGTTATAGTGCAGGACTATTTTATATTTAACCAAATAAGAACCTAATATACTCGTATGTAGAATACATATGTGTAAACACAATAACTTATAACAAAAATACCAAATTTCTTGTGTAATATTCTTACTATTATATAATTTATAAGTTCTCTACTTTACTTCTCTTCGACCAGATTTATATCGCTTTTTCAGGGATCTAGCTTGTGTAATCGTAAGACTGAAAATATGCTTAATTTCAATCTCTATAGAGATTAATAAATAATAATAATTAGAATAATATTTACACGTAATACTGCCTCGCTACATATATATAGGACACGAAATATTGCCTAAAGATAAGAGATAACCTACATGAATAAAGATTAATAAAAATATTACACCAATCACTTTAACACTACATCTTCATACATATATTTTTTTGTTGCATAATATTTGTTACGTTTACTCACTCTAGCGTTGTTGTAATTATTAAATAAAGATATTTGGCGTGTCATCGTCATCGCCTCATCGGCTTTATTTCATCAACAAGACTGTGCGAGCATTCGACCTAGCACACGGCAGGTGGACGGACACTCGTCGCGTTGCGTGAATAACCTTCAAAATGTCGGCCATACCTCTTGATAACCCTGCGGTGCAGTCGTTTATTTTATATTCGGCAATTTTGGCGGTGAAGCTTCTGGTCCTTGGACCTATCACAGGGTTGACAAGGATACTAAAAGGATCTTTTGCCAATCCAGAAGACTCAAAATTTTTAGGAGGCAGAGTGAAGACTGACGATAGGGTAGAGCGTTTTCGGCGCGCCCATCTCAATGATTTGGAGAATATCCCAGCTTTCTGGATCCTGGGAGCTTTGTACCTGACGACGGGACCTGGCGTGGTCTGGGCGACTCTACTGTTCCGACTGTACACGGCAGCCCGGGTGTCTCACACTATATTCCACGCCATCATTCCAGTTCTGCAGTTTAGAGGCATATCGTTTTCGGTTTCCGCATTAATTAATTTCTATATGAGCGTACAAGTAATATCGCATTATATAACTGCATTGTAATACGTAATAAAATTATATTTTTGTAAAAAAAAAAACAAAAATAAAACTTACTATAAATAGTATGACAATGTGTTTTAATTTATAACCTTTGATTTAATACTTTATCGATTTTTAAACCTTTGATTTACTTTATCGATAAGTTACTTAAAAAAATACATATCTACATATGATCATTAAACATATTGGTGGTATCTGTGTATCTACCTTAACATACCTATTTACCGATAAAGAAAATCACTTTCGTACAGAATGTTGATACATTCATCAACCACGATTAGATACAACAAAAATAAAATTATTTAATCCAATCTATTTAGAAATAGAATGGATTAAATAATTTACTATATTTATTTATTTAATTTTTTTTTTTTTGGATTTAATATTTTAATTTGGATTTTTTGATTTAATTATTCATAAATAGATTGGATTAAATAATTTACTAATTATTTTATTTAATTTATTTAGCTTATAGATAAGCTCAAAATGTGAAACAGCAGTTTTAAGCAGACATCATAAAACGCCAATACTACTCGACGGGAATCGACACACGTATCCCAACTCTTTGTTTTTTTTGTCGAGCAGTCGGTCGCTAGTTTTACATATCTTAAAAGGACTTTCTATCTAACAATTTCACCCAGTATGACGAAGCCAGTATGTCACTGAATCAGGAACCTTTATAAATTATTATTTGTTAAATCTTTTCCTTTCGCCTTATACCTATTAGGTATTTATTTATTCAGAATGGGATCAATCCTACACACATATTCTGATAGTGGAAGAAAACCGATAAGATCATGTATGGAATAATATATAACACAGGTAACGAAGTAAAATAGTTGTCACCATGATTTGATACTTGCAGATATTGACAAATCAGGGATTGTTATCGATTAAAGCATTATCACAGAATACATAATAGGCATTACAGAGGTTAACATAAAGGCGTTTTTAGCTTGTATGGTCTGGTACTGACACGGCGCGTCGACTTATCTGTTTATTTGTACGTTCCGTTCTTGCGCTTAGAATTGATGATACTGGATGTTTGTATCGTCAACAAAATTTAATAAATATCAGGGAGTCCACGGAGACGATATTCATGGGTAGAAATTTTCATAGTTGTCCTCATAGTTCACCTCCTATATACTTAGCAAATAAATAAATTGAGGTCATAAGAAACAATTGAAATGAACCGAACCGTGTATTGTTAAAACGAACGAGCCGCTTTTAACTTACGTAATCACACGCATACAGCGCCGCCTCCACAGATTGTGACAGAACACTAGTGCAGGCCGCCGGTGTTCGAGACAGTCGTGTCGCGCAGAAGTGAAAAATAATCGTATAACTTAAACAAATAAACATGGTGTCACTAAGCGACCCCGCTGTGCAATCTTACGCCTTGTACTCGGCGATATTAGCACTGAAAGTGCTCGCTATGGCATTTTTAACGGCAAAAGCCCGATACGCTAAAAAAGTGTTCGCAAATGAGGAAGACGCCAAGGCATCAAAGGGCAAGGTTAAATATGACGACCCTGACGTGGAAAGAGTGCGGCGGGCGCACCGTAACGATTTGGAGAATATTCCTGCTTTCTGGATTTTGGGCGCCTTATACCTGACGACGGGGCCTGCGGCTTGCACGGCGGCCAACCTGTTCCGAGCCTACACTGCCGGTCGTTTGATACACACCTTTGTATACGCCATTAAACCTATGCCACAGCCGGCGAGAGCGATTGCCTTCGCAGTCCCCACATTTATTATGTTATTCATGGGCTTCAAAGTAGCAACGTTTTATGCCTCTGCTTTATAAAACAGTTATTTAAAGACCGTCTCGTGTTATCATAATATATATATTTATCCGCATAATCAGCAGAACAAATACGCTCTGTGTAATGAATCCTTGTGTTTCAATGAATATTAATTTTGCATTTAAAATACCTACCTATATTTATTGCCAAGATAATGAATGTTCCTGAAATCCATGATCATAAGTGCTATTTTTTGCGTTATTCAAAGGCTTTAGGTGGATACATTTATAGTGTAGAATGAATGTAGATTACTAGATATCGATCGGTATGTAAATTAAATTCGTCAAACAGCTTGAATCCAAAGCCTTTTGGTAACTATGTAACTAGGTAACTTATCAATTGTGGTAATTTGTTTTTAAAAGTAGTGTAACTGTATACTTGTGATGTAAGCTTCTAATTTCCATAGAAGGTTCGAGTATTTTTAAAGATTGTCACTTTTCTAAGAATCACTGAAAAAGCGACTGATTTTGTATTTTGAAAGGAAACGTGTTATTTTTTTTATATTATTATAATAAAAAAATATGGGTTAATCTCTTTTTATTTACTTATGTTAAACTTTTGATTCGGTTTGGGTTTGAATAATAAAAGGAATTATCATCATCTTAAATTACATTAATACTTATCAAAAACCTATAAAAGTTTCACTACCGCTGTCACCATGTTTTCCTCGGGTAAGAACAGCGGAGTTTTAAAAAGCCTGTATTGAGTAGGTACTTATTACCAAAATGTTGTCACACAAATGTGCAACAGAACAAACGCAAAACTTTTTCCACTTGTTCTCCTATACATGAATATATTGAGAGAGTAGAATAGAAGCCAAAATATTATTCGTTCAAGTCGTAGGCGCATACTATCAGGTATAAAAAATACTTACCATATTTTCATGATTTTTTGTATAGTAGGTAAAAATACCACATTTTTTATCATAACAGTATTTGCATCGTAAGCCTCTTTACTGATCTTATCTATCTAAATTCATCAATTTATTTATCTCATGTCAACATGAGGCGTTAGGTTCATTGACTGGTTTTATATTTTGAAATGGTTTTGTAAAATCCTTGAGTTACAGCCTTACAGCTAATTGAAGTAGCAAAATAGTCATTAAGGGAATTACAGGATATACTTATTTATAAAATGTTTATTTCTTTCTCTCTCTACATTCGTATTCCTCATGTTTGCGGAACAAGGACGTGGAAAGAAACGCACACAATGACTTTCTTGGCATTAATCTATTGGGTTTTATATAGTATATCATTGGTTGTAATTATCTTCTCCATTTCTTACACAAGCTGGTAAATCATCTACTTACTAGAGTTCAGGTTTCCTTCACCGATAAAACCCAAAATGACGTCGAATCACAGTTGTTTCAATACGGGTGTCGATACATTTTTCATTTTGGGGCAAACTTTAATTGCATCATCATCTGACTTGCATGTCAGAATGAGTACGCATTTTATGTCCGTGAATGAATTAAGGATTTGAAAGTATCCTAACTAATATTATAAATGCGAAAGTGAGTTGTTTGTTGGTTTGTTTGTTTGTTACCTCTTCACGTTTTATCTACTGAACCAATCTTCCTGAAATTTCGCATACACATAGCTGGAAGTATGGAGAAGGACATAGGGTACCTTTTATCCCGGGAAAAAGCACTGTTCCCGTGGGAAATTCACGCGAGCGAAGCCGCGGGCGAAAGCTAGTAGGAGAATATAGATTCAAATGTTTCGTTATATTATGCAATTGTTTCCTGAAGCAGCCTTATTAACAATTCTAACTAAATAATATAAGAATAATGGTGGAACCAAACATATTACGTCATCTACATAAATTTCTTTCTAATTTCTGATAGCTTGTTGCTGTGGCTTTGCCCGCGTGATACCTCACCCATAAAGGTAGGAAAAATGAAAGAATATCTATTAACTAGCTTTTTCCCGCGGTTTCGCCCGCGTGAATTGCCACGGGAACAGTGTCTTTTCCCGAGATGAAAGGTACCCTATGTCCTTCTCAGTACTTATAACTATGTGTATGCGAAGTTTCAG
Source organism: Ephestia elutella (assembly GCA_018467065.1). Lineage (NCBI taxonomy): Eukaryota > Metazoa > Arthropoda > Insecta > Lepidoptera > Pyralidae > Ephestia > Ephestia elutella. Next base: position 11,974,279 of record CM031578.1, read on the forward strand.
GAAGAGTTCAGTAAGTAGATAAAGCGTAAAGAAGTAACAAATAAAACTCACTTTCGCATTTATTATATTAGGATTTACCTAAAGTCTTACAAACAGACGCGATCTATCCTGTACAGTGACGTGACGACGATGACATCTTTGATAGTAGGTATGTCATGCATCGTTCAGAATTTTTGGCAAGTCACGACAAAAACATAAAGTAAGTATGATATAAGGATATGAAACTTTTAAGGTACGTCTTTCAATCAGTAAGTGATAAAGAGAAAATAATTGGGTGCAAAGGTCATAAAGGTTGTGTTTTAGTTTACGACGGACCAGTGCGCGGCTGTAACTCCGAATTAGGGTCCCTTCCCGGCCCGTAAACATTCGCTGTGTTACACAATACCTTTTTTCTGACTCGTTACTAAAGCTTCACTAATTGTTTTTTTTTTATTGTGTAATTACTTTATTAGGTACTTATACAAGAAAGTCTTATAAAGGTAATTTCATGAAAATAATGTTCGTTGGTACGCTTAAATTTATGATTATCTCCGAAATTACCAGTTCTACCACAATCATTACCTACCATTGTAAACATATTTACATAAAATACCTAAGTCTCGAATACAATCAGTTTGCTTTATTAATACAGTATTTATAAGCATTAAACATGGATATAAACACTCAAAACATATCTTATGACGAAAGAAAAAAAATGACACCGAAATATGTTGATATCAACTGCAGCACAGCTATAATAATACCTACATAAAAAAATATGAGCGAAATAATATGATTAATGTGAAAACCTAAGCTATAAATGTACTTGTAAAACAATGGCAATTGCTGATCCCTCCCAACCCTAGCCTGCATGGCTATGATAGTGATCCTGGAGCTATAAACACATTTCTTTAAGCCGGCGACCTCCGCTTCGGATTTATTCTAAAAGCCATTCGGAGGTTTACGGCCGTCATTCGTTTCGCATTATTGCTCTGTTATTGCACAGGAACCGCGTTTTGAATTTTAACAGCAATACGTTATAGCATCCAATACAGAAAGCGTTAATACACTATTATATCTAAATTCAAAGCCAAGTGCTTTACTTATAAAAGAGATAGATGTTATATTTGTTTTATATGTGATATCTGGCTAGACGCTATATATCCGTTTCCACGAAGCTAACAAGATTCGACGTTGACGGATACGCCAGGAAGAACAGCAGTAGTACTTGGGTAATACAAACTGTTTCTTAGAAACATTACTGTTCACGACGACAGTGAAATAAACAGACAATTAGTGACTTTAAATTATGTGTAAATAATCAGTGCAAAATAAGTGATAAGACAATAAGTGATAACAGTGTAGTGTTAGTATTATCTCTTATAAAAACTTTGCGAATCAATGAGTAGATGATAGTTATGCGTGAAATACGTTTTGTATCTTTAAATTTTCGTATTTTGTTTTATGTTTGTATATATGTGTATGTAAGCCTCTATTTACCGAATAAAGATTGATATTTTTGTTGTTTCATTTATAAAGAATAAGACATGATAGAAATACTTAGGTTTCATGTCAAAGTACTAATGTTGAGGTTTGCATATTTTTACACAAACACATTTAAGTTCACATATTTACTTTTTCACATAGTTTTAGGTCTTACTAGGTCATACACATAGATTTTTAGGATAAGTAAACACTAGGAACGCTAGACATAGACTGAGAAATGCGACACCTTGTGTCCGAGTATTTAAATGACCCCTCCCGGGCTGGGGTGCGGGGGAGGCACGCCTACCCGTGTATATTTATAGTGGGGATTTTCCAACGCATTTCCCAGGAAAACTAGCGTTCCTAGCACTTGGAAAATACTGTAAATAGGTAGCCTAGAGTAAGACCTAACTATTAGTATAAGTTTTATTATGTAAATATTAGTTTTAAGTATGTTTTTGAAGAAATAAAGTTTAGAGGTGCGCGGGGGAGCGCGGGACGAGGTACTGCCAGGCAATTGTATAAAAGCGCGAACATTACAAGGCCGCGCCAGTTTCGTTCGATCGCGGGTTACAGTGCAAAGCAAGAAATACAAGGAAGAAAGAAGCCCTGGAAGAAATCCCTGCCCAGTAGTGCCTGGCTCCCTCTCTCTCCACGTCGCCTTGCTGGTTTCTATGAAGAAAAGTGTTTTATTTTTACTATCCTGTTTCTTAGCGTTATCTTGAAACTCAAGCCTATACAGTCCTAAGTCAAGAATCCCCCCACCCTTCAGTCCACTGCTCATCAACGCGTCTCTTCACATCGCAAGAACAGCGCCATTTGGGGGATCTAACGAGTGCGGTGCTGTTCATCTGGTCCTTCGAGCCGGATCTACGCCAGTCAAGTCCACAAGTTTCAAGAGCTACGAAGCAACGCAGGAAATATCAAGATGGTCGTCACACGTAGCCAGCAAGGAGATGAGAGGCCAGACCCAGGCACTACCCAGGGAACCCCGATCGACCGTACTCAACGAACGTCAGGGGCGCCGGCGAATGTCGTCCGCCCGCCCCCGTATTAGAAGCGTTTCTGTCGTCCGCGGCTGCCGGCCGCACCTCGCCCCACGAAGAGTCGTCTGCAGACATCACTACCGAAGAAAGAAGCGTACGTGACCGTCAAGAAGGCTCAGCGAGGTCAGGCACACTCAGGCCTGGCGACACTCGGTCCGTCCGATCGGCGGCCTCCCGCAAGAGACTCCTCGCGGAGTTGGAGGCCAAAGAGAGGATGGCCGAGCTGAAATTGAAGAAAGTGCAGGCGGAAGAAGAGCTCCAGAAGCTACGCCTACAACGCCTCCAGATCGAAGAAGAAGATGACGAATCTGTCGAGGAAGAACGAGAAGAAGAATTGGAATCGGTCCGGATACAAGAATGGATAAAGAGGACACCGCTCAAGGAAAATGATACTGCACAGCCGCCGCCCGGGGAGAAAAAGAAGACGCCGAGGAAGAAGTGCAGCACACAGGAGATATTAAGAGACACGACAAGACGGAAGAGGCAAGAAGGAGACAGAAGAATGTCAAAGGAAAACTCTCCAACCTCAGCCAGTCGTGGATGTTGCAACCTTGGCCGCTACGCTGCTCAACGCCGCGCGTAGCAACCGGGAACCACCGAAGTACCTACAAGAACTTCCATTTTTCAACGGCAGCAGTAACGAGTGGCTAGGATTCCGGGCCGCCTACGAAAGTTCAAGTGGTTATTTTACGTCGACGGAGAACCTCGCACGCATAAGGAAGAGTCTGCGAGGCCCCGCAAAAGAAGCCGTCGGGTGTCTACTGCTCAGTCAACCCGACCCCAAGTCGGTGCTGGACGCTCTGGAACGAAGATTTGGAAGACCAGAAGCACTCATCCACGCCGAAATAGAAAAAATGAAGTCCCTACACAAGTTAACGGATAACCCGCGGGACCTATGTATTTTTGCCGGCAGCGTGAGTAACATCGTGGGTACTATTGAAGCACTTAAGAAGCCACATTACCTGTACAATCCGGAGTTGGCGCGCGTCGTGGTTGAAAAATTAACGCCTATTCTACGCAACAAGTGGTACGACTTCGCCGCCTCAAAAAAGAAGAGACGCCGGATATCAAGAAATTATCAATATTTCTCAACGAAGAGGCCGACAAGTGTGGTGCTTACGCCCTGCCGGAAATAATAAAAGAAGAAAGAAGTTTTCAAGAGAGAAGAAACTTCAAGAAAGAACGCACTTTCACCGTCAACAAAGAAGAAGCTGACTACACCCATTGTCCGACGTGCAAGAAGCAGCACAAGCTCACCGAGTGTGAATTATTCCTGGGGGCTACGGTCAACGACAGATGGGAAATCGCAAAGAAAAATCATATATGTTTTCGCTGTCTGAAAAGCAAGCACAGAAGATTCAACTGCAAAGCCGCACCGTGTGGAAAACAGGGCTGCAACATGCGACACCACAAGCTGTTACACCATGATCGACGCGAGCCGGCACCGCAACAACATCACGAAGCTGTGACGTCAACAAAGGAGATCACTACCGCGGCGTGCCATAAGTCAAGTCGTCGCGCCTATTTGAAAATTATTCCGGTGGTACTCAGCGGGCCGCTATCAAGCATCGAAACGTACGCGTTATGCGACGAAGGCAGCACAGTGACGCTCGTCGACGCCTCCATAGCAGATGTCATCGGCGCCGACGGCCCTAAAACAAGTATGTGGCTACAAGGCATCAGCAGCGAAATGCGACACGAAAAAAGTAAGTCAGTCAGCATGAAAATTCGGGGAAAATTCGCGTCAGAAGAGTACAACATAGAAGCCGCACGCACAGTCAACAGGTTGGACTTTGCGACCGAGTCAGTCAAAAAAGAAGATATGGAAGATTGCACACACCTAGAAGATATTATGGAAGAAATCGTGTACGAACGCGCCTCACCGAAGATACTACTGGGACAAGACAATATCGACCTTATTGTCACACGAAGACTGCGAGCGGGGAAGAAGAATCAGCCCGTCGCGTCCTACACACAGCTGGGTTGGGTACTCCACGGGTGCCAGAGCTCTCTCACTGGTACCGTCGCCTTTTGTGGGAACATACAAGTTAAAAAGAACAACGAGGACATGGAAGAGATGATCAAGAACCACTTCAAGCTCGAGTCACTATGCATCGAGCCCAGGAAGCCAAGAGAAGATCCAGAAGAAAAAGCCCTCGTCACCCTACAAGAAAAAAGCCGACGTTTGCCAGACGGGAGATTCGAGACCGCTCTACCGTGGAAGGACGAGAACTTCGCTATACCTAACAACTTCACGCAAGCCGAAAGAAGACTTCACTCGCTGGAAAAGAAATTAGATCGCGATGAAGATTTGAAGAAAAAATATGAAGAAAGAATAAACAACTTGCTGAAGTCGGGTTACGCTGAGTGCGCGTCATCCCCACCCCGCTACATCGTACGTGGTACTTACCACACTTTCCAGTAGTCAACGCAGCGAAGCCACACAAGCCTCCGCGCCTCGTACACGACGCAGCCGCAAGATACGCCGGTACCAGTCTCAACGACCTACTGCTCTCCGGGCCTGACCTTCTCCAATCACTGCCGGGGGTCATCATGAGATTTCGCCAACATCCGCACGCCGTGTCCGCCGATTTGAAGGAAATGTTTATGCAAATCAAAGTACGAGAAGAAGATCGCGACACGCTCAGATTCCTGTGGAGAGGCAACCGGCGGGAGGGACGACCGGACGAGTACAGGATGACATCGGTTATCTTCGGTGCAACGTCATCACCATTTACGGCGTTGTATATAAAGAACAGAAATGCAGAAGACTTCCAACAAGGGACGAAAAAAGAAATCCCTCAAGAGGCAGATGAAGAAAGAAAACCAGAAAAATGTCATATAGAAGAGCTGAAGAATGAAGAAAGAAGACATCCTCATCTCCCACGCATCGAAAAGTTCTCAAAATGGACAAGACTCATACGCACTACAGCTCGCGTGTTGCAGTTTATAAGAAAATTGAAGAAAGAAAAAATCGAGTCGACACACGCTACAAGAAAACGCACAAAGAAAGACAAGGACATTGACCCCAGCTGGTCAAAAATAAACAAGAAAAACGCACCGTCACAACGAGCCCCCGCGCCTCCCCGCCACCAGTTAGCTACGTCGAGTTACCGGCCGACCTACTTATTCAAGCCGAAAAGCTATGGGTGAAAACAAGCCAACAAGATAGCTTTCATAAGGAAATACAACGTATGGAGAAGAATATGAAGCCAACGAGCGGCGACCGACTAGCAACACTCGCCACTTATGTCGACGCAGAGGGAATATTGCGACTACGCGGCAGAGTAGCGGCGGCGAGCGGCGTACAAGAAGAACAAGTGAATCCGGCCGTTTTAGACGGGCGTCATTACTACACACGCCTGTACATAAGGCATGTACATGAGAAGTTACACCACGGCGGCGTCGAAATGGTTGTCAACGAGCTACGTCAGCGGGCATGGGTCCTGAAAATAAGACCTACAGTGCGCGACGTCATTAAGTCATGCATCCCATGCAAATTCACAAGAGCGAAGCCGACGTGTCCGGTCACCGGGGACCTACCAGCTGCGCGTCTAGCCCATCACGCGCGGCCCTTCACATACACGGGCCTCGACTACTTCGGCCCCATAGAAGTCACCGTGGCAAGACACCGAGAGAAGAGATACGGCGCGCTATTCACGTGTATGACGTCGCGGGCGATCCACATCGAAATCGCTCACTCGCTAAGTGCTGACTCAGCTATATCGGCACTTCGACGCTTCATCGCCAGAAGAGGGTGTCCCAAGGAGATATGGAGTGACAATGCAACGTGTTTCAAGGCAGCCGACAAGGAGCTAGCAGAAGCAGCGCTCGACGGGCTACAGCACGAGGTCACGGCGCGTCACATCACCTGGAGGTACATATGCCCCGCCGCTCCTTTCATGGGTGGAGCGTGGGAGCGTATGGTACGAGCCGTCAAAGAAGCCCTCAAGACAACACTGCACGAGAGATGCCCTTCGGACGAGACCTTGGCCACACTGCTCATAGAAGTCGAAAACACGGTCAATTCGCGGCCACTCACACATGTCGCCGTGACGCCGGATGAGCCCGAGGCGTTGACACCCAACCACATCCTCATCGGTCCAAACTGCCACGTACCACCGCCTGGGCACTTCACCATGGGGGACCTGACAGCCAAGCAGCACTGGAGGCGCGCACAAGCACTAGCAGACGTCTTCTGGCGCCGGTGGGTCCGGGAGTACCTGCCTATACTCCAAAGCCGGCGGGAGCCCCACAACGCTGATGTTCCACCGAAGGTCGGAGACTACGCCCTCATCTGCGACCCCAACCTGCCAAGGAACACGTGGCCACGAGGCAAAATAGTACGAGTCTACCCGGGTGCGGACGGCGAGGTTCGCATCGTGGACATCCAGCTGAGCAGCGGCAACGTACTCCAGAGGCCAACGAGGAAAATCGTCGTGATACCAGGGGTATCGCCTCCGGCGACGGCGGGAGAAGTGTTCACGACGACAGTGAAATAAACAGACAATTAGTGACTTTAAATTATGTGTAAATAATCAGTGCAAAATAAGTGATAAGACAATAAGTGATAACAGTGTAGTGTTAGTATTATCTCTTATAAAAACTTTACGAATCAATGAGTAGATGATAGTTATGCGTGAAATACGTTTTGTATCTTTAAATTTTCGTATTTTGTTTTATGTTTGTATATATGTGTATGTAAGCCTCTATTTACCGAATAAAGATTGATATTTTTGTTGTTTCATTTATAAAGAATAAGACATGATAGAAATACTTAGGTTTCATGTCAAAGTACTAATGTTGAGGTTTGCATATTTTTACACAAACACATTTAAGTTCACATATTTACTTTTTCACATAGTTTTAGGTCTTACTAGGTCATACACATAGATTTTTAGGATAAGTAAACACTAGGAACGCTAGACATAGACTGAGAAATGCGACACCTTGTGTCCGAGTATTTAAATGACCCCTCCCGGGCTGGGGTGCGGGGGAGGCACGCCTACCCGTGTATATTTATAGTGGGGATTTTCCAACGCATTTCCCAGGAAAACTAGCGTTCCTAGCACTTGGAAAATACTGTAAATAGGTAGCCTAGTGTAAGACCTAACTATTAGTATAAGTTTTATTATGTAAATATTAGTTTTAAGTATGTTTTTGAAGAAATAAAGTTTAGAGGTGCGCGGGGGAGCGCGGGACGAGGTACTGCCAGGCAATTGTATAAAAGCGCGAACATTACAAGGCCGCGCCAGTTTCGTTCGATCGCGGGTTACAGTGCAAAGCAAGAAATACAAGGAAGAAAGAAGCCCTGGAAGAAATCCCTGCCCAGTAGTGCCTGGCTCCCTCTCTCTCCACGTCGCCTTGCTGGTTTCTATGAAGAAAAAGTGTTTTATTTTTACTATCCTGTTTCTTAGCGTTATCTTGAAACTCAAGCCTATACAGTCCTAAGTCAAGAATCCCCACCCTTCAGTCCACTGCTCATCAACGCGTCTCTTCACATCGCAAGAACAGCGCCATTTGGGGGATCTAACGAGTGCGGTGCTGTTCAATTACAAACAATACCAACTTTACTGGTCCCGAGTGACAAAAAAAAAGAATAAAAGACTCCAGCGATTTTTCTTCGTCTTTCTCCAGTGGAAATTGGGATCAGACGGGGATGCAGGTCTAAACGAATGCAGATCTAAAGCCTGTCAATAACAGGTAGGTAAAGCCACCGTTGAAGCGTCGACATTCGAAAAGATTTGACTTTCAATGTGGAGATTATGCACCGCTGTTCAATCCGGCGCCAGCGTGTCACCTGCGCACCGTGATTGATGAACGATCAAACTCCCAACTTGGGTAACTTCTAACTTAGTATCGAGAGCATAGGTAATAAGTTATACATATAAGGACATTCCTCTTTTGGGGTGCCAAAGAAAGTTTCTATTATTTTTTGTACTTTATACCATAGTAGGTAGGTTTATACGTCAATAAAACAAAGTTTTATTAAAATTTGCATGAATATTCATACATTTTTAAACGCTGTCGAATCAAACTTAAGCACCAAGGTGATCTGAACAATAAAATATACATATAATAAAACAGTAAAAATATTTTGTCTGTACAATAACAATAATACTTGATGGACACTCAAAAAGAATAATAGAAAGCAAAAAAATTTTTTTGTAATTTCTTGACTGTCTGTCTGTCTGTAGGTATGTATGATCACGCTAATCTCCGAAAGTACTGAACCGATTCGAATGAAACTTTTTTTGTTGTATAGCTATTAAGCCTGGGCAACATTTAGGCTATAATTTATTTTGAAAACTGGAACACCTGATGAAGAACCAAAACAGAAGTAAAACTATAAGAAATATGGGAATGGTGCCTTAACAAAAGTCGTTCAACCTGATGAGCATTTTCTGCTGACGTATAAAAATTGAAGATCTGGAACATCTGATGATAAGCTCCAAGAGACCAGCTACACTATAACATATATTGAAATGGCGCCTAAGCAAAAATCGTTCAACCTGATGAGCATTTTCTGCTGACGTATAAAAATTGAAGATTATGGAACATCTGATGAAGAACTCCAAGAGACCAGCTACAAAGATAAATGGAAATGGGGCCTAGCAAAAGTCCTTCAATCTGATTAACATTTTCTACTAACGTATAATTAGATATTTGAAGCGGTGGTGGCCGAGTGGTAGGGCGCCCGCCTGTGGATACAAAATCCCAGGTTCGAATCCTGCCCGGGCTACATGAGTTTGTATACCAATCTGACTCACGTTAGTTTTCATCGACCACCACTTGCGTCCGGTGAAGGAAAACATCGTGAGGAAACCTGCACTCTGGTTGATGATTATCAGCTAGTGTGTGAAATGGAGAAGGCAATGGCAAACCACTCCATTAAAATTGCCATGAGAGTCGTTGTGTGTGTTTCATTCCATATAATGACCACGACCCTCAGTCATGAGGAAATACGACTAAAGAGAGAGATAAATAGACAGGACACGGGATAGAACAAAGGGGGACTCGGGGTGGGAGTGGTGGTACACGGGAAATTGTAGATAACGAGCAGATGAAGATCTTTTATTGAATTAAATACTACGAATATATTCCCGCGGGACACGGGATAACCAAATGGCTGAAATTTTGAGTACTGGAGTTTAGGTTACTACAGTTTGGAGCACAAAAAGATTTTTCATCTTAGCGAAACTCACGCAGGCGAACAAGTTTATTCTAATAATTTATTCTAACAAAATACTTTAAATAAAAATTAAAATAGTAAAATAAATAAAAATTGATCATCGGTATGATAGCTATAATGAAACTTCTATGACCTGTGTAAGTACTAACACAACTCTTTTTCTAAGGGGGTTAAAAATAAGCATATTCACTACGGGAACATTCGAATTGTCCCGGCATTTGCTTCGCTCAGTATACGACCGACGCGGACCGCCACGTGTTTATTATCGCAGCATCCAGTTTCTCGGTAAGAAATTATTATTTTGTCTTATTATACGTCAATAAAACAGAGTTTTGTTCAAATTTGCATGAATATACATAAATTTATCAGTAATTTTTTTTCGTACTGCCAATTTTGATAAATTAATTAAAATATGTGTATTCAAGTCTCTCTGTGCGTTGTTATGCTGGTAACATCTGGTCTTCACCTTGAACGTTGACACGCAGTGCGTGGGTGTGTTATTTTCGGTATATTTATCACGTTATATACCTAATACTGACGTATAGTTGTACGCTTAAGTAGACAAGATTACTTACCTACTCATCTTAAAAGTTTAACATTGTAAACACCAGTACTTATTATAAATATAACATATCTCTGTCCATTAGCCTACCACTTAGCTAGGTAGGTACTGCCTAGCTATGGTACTGGTACCTACTGAATTAAGAAACATTGAAAAAGTTATATGCATTGCAATTTTAGTTATTGTCGATGTTATACTACTTTACTTAGGTGTTGCATACTTGCATACAACTCCTAGGGATTGTATTGATACCTACATACCTATTATATGCCGTTTGGTTCCGGTATAATTGATTGCAGTGCAGTGCATGCAACTAATAGCGAAGATGACTGGGTAAAAATAAAATGCATAATGCTATTTTAATGACGAAACACTATAATTGAATGTCTCACGAACATCAATTTTATTTATTACGTGGTTTACTACTTTTTAGTTGTAATAAAAAAAAGTTTTTTGACTCCTTTAAAAATGACGTCACCCTTTTGTACTGTTATACAAGTCCCATATAAATTATAGTTTTTAACATTTAGAGAGAAGTATCCGATTTAACTTGTTGTGTAAGCGTTGAAACAATACTTAATTCCAAAAAGATAATTTATTTGCCTAAATTTGAAATTAATCGAAAACTTACCTTGGTGTAAAGATCGCAGCTGACAGTGTGGAACACCTTGCCGAAGATGCATATATCTTTGCCGACATCCAGATCTTTCCAATGCCAGTATTCGCCTAGATCGTTCTTTGGTATTTTTCCTCTCTTCACCATTCGCCCTTGCCAGATTCCAGAATTCTGAAAGTAATTGAAACTCATTTTAATTTTCATGGCGTTATTCTGTTTGATACCTGCCCTATAGTATTAAAATAAAAGAAACGATTTAATTTTACTACTGCGCAATAAAATAGTGTAACCATATTTAGACACATTCTTTTTGTCATTGAACCGCTTTATATTTCAATATGTAGGTATCTAACTAAAACCACTATAATAAATTGCAAGTGACGAACTCCTTACAATATAAGACCAACCAGTAACATGATGTAATTTATGGCCGAGCCGGTCCTTCAATATTGCCAACTTCACATATTTAGGGGCCTGACCTTATACAAAGTAAATATTTATAAGACTCCAACAAAACAACGAGGAGCTATGTTAATCATTCTATACCAGCTTCTACTCGCGATTTCGTGTGCCAATGTTTTTTAATTCACTTGTATACTTAAATTGAATTAAAAAAAACATTGGCATCCTTTCCCAGCATCATCTTTTACCTTTATAGGTGAAAGCACTCATGGATACGAGCAACTTCTTGTATGGGACCAACTCAATCCGACCGGAAAAAATCAGCTATTCTATACTACGAGTACTCTTTTACAATACCTACACGCTCAAAATGTGAGAGCAGACTCAACTTTCGATTCAAGTTGTTTTCATCCAGAGAAGTGGGTAACACATCACTTATTTTGTTTTTTTTTTTTGAGATCTCAGATGCAGTTAGTAATTTCTGTAAGAGAGTACTTGGGTAACACATCTTTTGTGTTGTTATATTTGTCCCTTGACAGAAATTGAAAACAACTTTCAAGCTTTCAAAGACGTTTTGATGTTAGTAGAAGTATCTATCAAAGGAACTCCATTCGAAACTTTTTGCAGTGTTCTGTATAATATACCTGCGTACCTTCCGGACCTATCTACCTGCTGTCTCTTGCATACAAGCAAGTATCAGTGAAATATTTTGACCTAAGTAGTTATTATAATATTGATAATAGCAGAAGGTACAGGAAGTTTGAAAATGTGACAATACTGTTACTTAGCTGGAAGGATTTTGTATTATTAAATAGGCAAAAATTCTTTTACAAAACGTGGTAATGCGGGATCGAAAGAAACGCGATACGCGCAGGGGCTCCGGCCGCCACGTACCGCAGCCGGAACAAAGCCACAGGGCCGCATTCAGCCGCAGACAAATGCATGCTCATTTGCTGGCTCCGTCTCTGTCGCCCGCGCCCCGCACACCACACAATGCTGCCATGCCAATGTATTGAAATAAAACGCGTATTTCCATTATGTTTGTAATTGCATAAATAACTCGTACGTTTTGTCATCAGCAAAAGCAAAAGTTTCAGGGAAATATGTAAGCGACTAGTTTGTGGGATTTTCTCTAAAAAACGAATAATAAACTAACTAATTCTAAGAAATAAATGACATCTATCTATCTATCTCATATTTTTAGGTCTGTGTAGTGCATCTGACTGGAGCACCACGATTACAAATGAAAAGATTTTCTTCGAGATTTTTTTGTAAATAAATCATTTAGAGTTCCTTTGATATGTTTCAGTACAGATGTTCAAAAATATTAATACTTAATTTAAAACATGAAAGATATTACATGGCATTAATAAATTTAAAACCGGAGATATTTCATTTAACCGACCGGAGATAATTAATTTGTTGAGGTCGCCCGGTATCCCAACCGCAATAATATATTTTAAAAACGAAATTCATTAGTAAACCTCGTGACGTACATAAAGGTATCATTTTGTTTTATAAAACATGTGGCGTCTTACGGTCTGCGGCTAGAATATCAAGTGGGTGGGTTGAACAATACAAATATTGCTTAGGTACTTAAGACTTTCACGCACGAACTCGACGTAGACACAGAACTGGCTTATCTCTAAAGACAATATGATACAAAATGTTATTATGTAAATAATTCAAGTCATAAACAAAACATAAGGTGCGAGGAGGATTTAAAGCTGTCTACAGACGTCTACGAAAAAAACAAGGTTGTTTAAAATATTGTAGGTAAATGTCGGTCGACCTAGGGCTGCTGTGCAAAAGCTCCAATCGCGATTAGTACCTAACAGAAACTAGAGGAAAGTAACTAAATATGGGCTACCATTTTGTTTTTGAACCAAAAATAAAAAACTATTTAAATAATAAACTTTTATTAATGTAATAGTAATCAGTCATATGTTTTTCCATAACACAGTAATAGTCTTATTGTTTTAATAATAAACTATTATTTCAAAAACAAACAAATAACGTAATTGCAAAAAAGTCACTAAATATGGACCAGACCCTCAAATATGGGCTATTAATACGCACCCAAGTATTTCTTAGGAAAATAACAATTATAAAACTTAATATCTAAGTGGAGATCAAAGAACAATGGTAACTTTAAGTAATTAATAATTTTACTTGCAAAAATCACATATCCATGTACCAAATTCTGGCCCAGCACAATCATTATGTGCCCAAAGCTCACACATCAAGCATCTAACTCCAGAGTTCTGCAGAACATACATTCTGCGTCTGCAGATTTAGGTACATCACCAAATATAGGATCAGGATCAGTATCCGAATCCAAGGGTACATCCTCTTCATCTTCACTAACATAGCCCATATTCAAAATTCATGATTAAGATAAATTTAACCTTGTATTTTTAAAAATAACACGAAGTAAATAAGTAAAACATCCAAAAAACATGAAATTATACTCATATCCTACTAATAACATAGATAGCCAATTTATTACACCCTTTTTTTTATTAAAATAACAACATATATTTACGTACCTTACAAAATTTTGCGGCAGCAGCCGAGAGTCAACGTCCTACACTAGCGGCAACTCGCGTCGAACGGACGAGACAGAGTAATAGTGATCACGGGGCGAATGAAAGCGACAGAATATAGTCGCTCGTTGCGGCCTTGGGTTGTTTGTTTATGAGAAATGTTACTAGCCCATAATAAAACACTAGCCCACATTTAGTTACTTTCCTCTACTATTACGATATTACTAGTTATACTTAGTCCTAAAAATTTTAGATTATTTTTATTTATCAATTAGTTCTATTTCAATAAAAGGATTTTGCAATTGAGTTTCCTGAAAGTTATAGAATTTAAATTCCGGATAGAAATCTGTATTTGATGAAGCTCTTTTATATTTTCGTACATAAAACATTAATAAAATCTATAAATGTACTAATGAAATATTTATTTACTAAAATCTTTCTAATGTAAGAGGTGCCAAGTGAGGCCAACTTTTTTGTAACTTAGATTTTACAAAATCAAATATATTTACCCTGACTTGAGGCTCCATGACGGTCATGGTGTCGTCTTCGAGGAAGTAGACGAGGTTGACGACGCGTACGCGGAAATGCTCATCAGGGTTGTCGTACACCGGCTGCTTGAAGAAGGCGGTGAAGTTCAGGCATCGCTTGTCATACAGCACGAAGTGGGGAACCACGGCCGGCGCTGCGGGCTGCTTCACGCGACCGTACGTCAGGGACGGGTCGTAGCTAGCAAAAATATGTATTTTTTATTTTTATTTTAAGCAAGCTAAAGATTGTTTCAAGGCCATGTCGTAGCCCACATTCGAAAATTTTTTAATTTTTCATGAAGAAATTTACTTAATTAGAGTTTAATTACGAAGTGGAAAAAAATACAGAATATAGATTATGATGTTTATTAAGGTTTCAACCGTGTACTTTTTAATAATAATAAAAATAGATATTTTCGGCTTAATTAATTCATAAAGGCACCGAAAATTTAGAAAACATTTCAGCTTTCAAGTCATGGAACTTACAATTTTCAGCGATAACATATATATATCTTTATATAATTAGTTAATATATATACTTTATTAAAGTTTTAACCGAGCACTTTTGTTTTTAGACTAATATTTTTAAAGATATTTGAGAAATATAGTCGCTAAATCGGTACAAAATCTGTTCGATCCTGCCAACGAAAATAGAACATTGTGTTGTGCAAAAAACTATCTTATTGCAGCGCTCACACGCCGCGGTTAAGCGCATATGAATTTTGTTTTTTGCAGCTCAGGTCGGACCTCGCCTTGAACCAGAACGAATACGTAGTTCTAGACCTAGAAAGTATAAGCATACTAGGCACGATGAGGTCAAGAGTTGCCTGATCAATTAGGCGCCTAAATATCTTTACTGAGATTATGGACAGTTTTCTAATAAAGTTAAATAAAAAAAAAATTAAGTAAAATTAAGTTTAAAAAAATTAGTAATAAATCGTAGATTTAACTATTTTATACCTTTCTGTCTGTGTCTTTTGTGACTGTCTGAAATGGGCTTCGCTCCATAATAAGTGAGGTTTTAGGGAAGTAGTACAGAAGTACATACTTAGTCTCTTCTATGAGAGTTAATTTCCGTGACACAGCAAGGCATTGCTGACGTCATTAGTGTCAGGGCCGCCGGGGGCTTGGAGCGCGGTGTCAGGAAACCGGTGCCCCTGATAGAAGCGCAGAAAGCTCTTTGTATAAAACCTATTTGACG
This sequence comes from Ephestia elutella, assembly GCA_018467065.1. Lineage (NCBI taxonomy): Eukaryota > Metazoa > Arthropoda > Insecta > Lepidoptera > Pyralidae > Ephestia > Ephestia elutella. The sequence continues at coordinate 11,989,835 of CM031578.1, forward strand.
GAATCCTCAGGCAGAGTAAAGGCATTGCTGTCAACATCAGTGTCAGCGCCGCCCGGGGCATGGAGCGCGGTGTCGGGGAACCGGTGCCCCTGGTAGTAGCTCAGGGAGCTCGTCATGTTAAACTTACTTGACGGAATCCTCAGGCAGAGCAAAGGCATTTCTGTCGGCATCAGTGTCAGCGCCGCCGGGGGCTCGGAGCGCGGTGTCGGGATACCGATGCCCCTGGTAGAAGCGCAGCGAGCTCTTTATGTGTAACTTACTTGACGGAATCCTCAGGCAGAGCAAAGGCATTGCTGTCGACATCAGTGTCAGCGCCGCCGGGGGCTCGGAGTGAGGTGTCAGGAAACCGGTGCCCCTGGTAGAAGCGCAGCGAGCTCTTCATATGGAACTGCGTCTTGGTGGGATCTGAGAATGTCAGCCCCGGCAGCTTCGGTAGACCCCATGCCATTGTGTTTTATATACCTGTTTTTGGATAAAATATTCTAAGGATTTGCTTTATTCTTCACTTATGATATTTCAATCCCACCTGTGTGATAACAGTTTAGGCCTTCGTCATTTAATTCGTAATTAGCGTCAAGAAGAAGCTAAAAATGCAGTACATTTTTTTTTTTATTAACGATCAGTTTGCTCTTGACCACAATCTTGCCCGAGGACAGAGATGAGGTCAACGGGGTGTAGCGAGCTTACCCAGAAGCAGTCTATTCACTCTTGAGAGTCAGGTTGTACGAATATAATAAGGGATCAGGTTGTAATTACTTCGAATGTCTTTCCGGTGTGAGTTTCATGGGGTTTTCAAATGCTTCCCTTATTTTTTTACTTTTCATTTTATATTATCCATGTCGATATATTATGTACTAAGTATATTTGTATTTGTTTACTTTTGTAAGTACAAAATTTGTTTTAAAATTTTGATAAATGATTTTTTTAAAATTTTAATATGGGTTGCTTTGGGCATTCTCCATTTTGATGAAATAATCCATACTAATATTATAAATGCGAAAGTTTGGATGTGAGTTTGTGAGTTTGTGAATTTGTGAGTTTGTGAGGATGTTTGTCAATCACGCAAAATCTACTGGACGGATTTCGATGAAATTTGGTACAGAGGTAGATAATGACCTGGAATAGCACATAGGCTACTTTTTATCCCGGGAAAAAGCACTGTTCCCGTGGGAAATTCACGCGGGCGAAGCCGCGAGGCAAAAGCTAGTGTTATAATAAATATTAGCTAAGAAAAAAACATTAAACTTATAAGTATTATATTATACCTACAATAATTTCCAGAAGTTTTTTATTAGAGTTAATTTCGAGGTTTTATCAAAGAAGTGATACAAAAAATATCCATACAATACTTACCTAAACCTTTATTAACCTGTAATTTTTTATTACACCGTAAATATTAATAAATATGAAACAATTTTTATGGAAAGCGCATATAAAAACTGACAGATGTCGTACAGTCAAACAAACAGCTATTGCCTCGGAGTGGACGTTGCCGCGCAACGGATATGTCAATATTTTGAGATTTTAATATTCGAGACAACTGTCACTTGCACGCCGGCCAGTTTGCTGCATATTTTGTTAAATGTTTTCACTTGTTTTACATATATAATAGATCCATTACTCCATGTCCATGACATAAATATCCATAGAGCTAGATTTTTTTTTAATTTGTTTTTTTTTTATGTCTATGTAAAAATCTCGACGGAAGACGTAGAAAAAATCACAAAATCAAATGAAATCATTCCTTTTCTAGCATTCGATTATCTGGTTCCTTTTGAAATTATGCAATGCAATCAATAATACAATGATCATTTATTTATTAATAGGTGAACTCCCAATTAATCAACATAATTTCGAAATGACTATTTCAAGTATGAAAAGCTCATTGGCTCTCACCTGAGCAGAACGATAACGACTTGAACCTGGGAAACCCGAGTTTCCCTCCGCCATTAATTAAAAACTAAACCGATCGCCAATAAATAACTGCAGGATAAGCCGAGCCGGCCGCAGTCTCACAGGCGAGCGCTGTGGCCGTAAGTAATGTGGAAAATACATCCTACTAATGTTATTAATGCGAAAGTTTGGATGTGTGTTTGTGAGTTTGTGAGGATGTATGTTACTCAATCAAGCAAAATCTACTGGAAGGTTTTCGAATTCCCATGGAAGCGAAGCTCCAGGACGCAGCTCTTAGGTACATCTTCCCGATTTGTCGAAAGATGTAAATATGTACCTACTAGCCAAGCCCCGGAGCTTCGCTCCCGTGGGAATTTTAGGATAAAAAGTACCAGGGTACCTATATCAACCTACCCGTATACCAAATTTCATCAAAATCGGTCTATATATTTTACTTAATTGAGTACCTAACAAACTTACATCCAAACTTTCTCATTTATAGTATAAGTAGGATGCATAGGATTAGTAAGATACGCGTAGGAAACACATCGCGTTTATATGCATGTTATTTCAATATGTTTATTAACTTTTTAGTGTTATTATTTAGCCCTTTGAACTGTGGGCTAACATAATCTTCAAAGATCCAGTTAAAAAAGGCCGGTTCAGTCGTATTGTTTGAAACTGCCCTAAAACTATTTATACTTATTTTGAAAACAACTTATATTTTACTTACATCATCGCCGCAATCACAAACTTAACATAACACTATAAAAACGTATATCTGGCGTTAAAGAGATTTCTTGTGATCTTCTTCTTTCTCTCATTGCATTGTTGTGTGTCTCCCGTCACTTACTACGTTGAAAATAAGTATTTCATTCGTCGCTGGTTTATCTGATGGTGTGATCAGCCTTTAAGGATGTTCGGACGTTGATTAATGTGCCCGGCTGCGAGCACCGATAGCCTTCGTCAAACCCCGCAAGTTGACCTGTCTCGCCCCGATCTACATCCAACCTCTCTAGTTTCACCTGTAAATATTTTACGTCCTAAACTTTAGACCTTTAATTCCTGCATCCCTCTTATCTCGAATTTAAAGATAAACTCTTTACACATACATATTATCACGCCTTTTTCCCGTGGGGGTAGGCAGAGACTAGCGATTTCCACCTGCTACGATCCTTACAGATGCCTCTTGCTTCCTCTACACTCATCACTCTCGTTATGGATGCTCCTAATATCTCCCTTTTTAAGGAGGTCCGCAATCTGGTTGGAGTGCGTTCTTCGAGGTCGACCTTGACCAACTCTTCCATTCATCTCTGTATTATAAATACCTTTCGTCAATCTCTTTTCATCCATCCTCTTAACATGCTTAAACCATCTTAACATTCCTTTTTCAATTTTGTTTCGATAAACTCTTTAAATCTTTAAATTCTGGATAATAGGGAGATATGAAGAAGCAAGAGAGATCTGTAAAGATTAGGGTATAGAGAACCGGATATGTTTCAAAGAACCGGGATTTTCGGTACTGGATTATGCTGGAACCGGGATTCCCGGGATTTTCGGTACTTATTTTTTTTTTCACCATAAATAATTTATCTTTAATTATAATTAATGAGTAATTAACAATCAGCCTTAAGCAATAGTAAAACTTAGCATTCATTAATTATCCAGTTAAAACCAAACTATAATTGAAAGTACTCTTAATTAACGCCGTGAAAACAAGAGGAACCCTTAGCTACAATAAAATTACAAATAAAATTAAAATCAAATAGATATCAAAATCAAATAAAATCTACGCCAACAGATTACCAACTAACAATCAAATAAAATCTAGCGATCACAGATAAACTATTTGGTCTTTTTGAAAGCTTTTTTTCTTTGTAATATATGTCCTCAAAAAGATCAATGCGCTCAAAGTTACATCACCTAAATGCGATCTAATTTTATTACACCGCAGCGCAGGCCAGCCGAAGAAAAAATCCTTTCTAGCTCAACACTGGTGGATGGAACACTCAGAAGATGACCATAAGCTTATGATAAATGTTGCCAACGATCGCCTCTATTCTCGAAAAGAGCTTACCTCGATTTTTACATTTGTTTCGAAGTCGTCATTCTGCATCGATCTGACATCCTTCCGAATCTTCCGAGTAGTGATAGAGTTCTGCTCCTGCACCGTTCGCCGCGCATAGCGTCATAGTTGTCAATTGCCATATTAAAACGGATTTGTCCGTATAAACTATGAGAGTATAAATTTCAGCTGATTACAAAACCAAACAATGAGTTCTATGCGGTTTTTTAATAATGTCAAATAACGATTTGATTAATAATATAAGTAGACTGACAACTTGGATGCTCTCACATATATCTTTATGAATTTGTGTGTTGCACAGCCAGTTGGCGAACCAAATAAATAAAAAAAAATCCCGAAAGTACCGAAAATCCCGGTTCTTGTATTTTAATTCCCGGTTCTATTACCGCCATAAAAAAACCGGGAAATCCCGGGATTTTCAGTACCGGGATTTCCCGGTTCTATACACTAGTAAAGATCGTAGCAAGTGGAAATCGCTAGTCTCTGCCTACCCCCACGGAAAAAAGGCGTGATAATATGTATGTATGTATGTATGAAGAAACCTTAATAAATTCTTTCAAATAAGTATATTGTTTAAAAAACAAGATGAAGTAAAAAACATCGTTTCTTTCCTATTGCATACGATTTATTAAGTATAGGCAACTTGGACATTGATTAATGGCCACAAATAAGTAAGTAATAGTACCTACTGACCAGGTGCTAGTATCGATAATAGCCGTCATGAAGTTTCCTAAGTATGTACTATTACACTATTCAGGTGTAATTATCACAAATAGTTATTATTTTATTTATTTACTAGTTGTTCAAAGATGTATCTATAATATGAGTATTTCTTAATCTGTAGGTTGATAAAATCTTCATGGAACTAGTAACCTAGGTAATCCCACCTACAAATTTATAATTTATAGGTTGTTCTAAGATTACGTAATCGATTTGCCGCGAATATATCTAAAGGTTATCGCTCTGCTCTATTTACGTCTGCCTACACTCACTCACTACACCCCTCTTGGTCCGTAGCCAGTCGCTGGGGTACATCACTACCCAACCCACACTGGCTAGAATTCACAATCAAACATGTTGTTTTGTACTGATCTACTTATCAGTCAATCCAATCAAAATCATCGAAACTCAAAATACAGGCTCAGCCAGCATTCTTGAGACGTTTTTGATAGACAAAACATAATGGTATACCTATATAGCAACAAAATGTTTTTTATTAGTAATGCTAATTGTCGCTTTGTTTCGCCACACAAATCCACATCTATACATATAATAAAACAGTAAAAATATTTTGTCTGTACATTTAATATTTTTGACTGAAATGGATAAAGGGAGACCTAAAAAGAACAATAGAAAGCAAAAAAAATTTTTTGGAATTTCTTGTCTGTCTGTCTGTCTGTCTGTCTGTCTGTCTGTCTGTATGTATGTACGCGTTTCACGCAAAAACTACTGGACGGATTTGAATGAAACTTTTTTTGTTGTATAGCTATTAAGCCTGGGCAACATATAGGCTATAATTCATTTTGAAAACTGGAACACCTGATGAAGAACCATAACAGAACAGCTAAACTATAAGTAATATAGAAATGATGCCTTAACAAAAATCGTTCAACCTGATGAGCATTTTCTACTGACGTATAAAAATTGAAGATCTGGAACATCTGATGAAAAGCTCCAAGAGACCTGCTACACTATAACATATATGGAAATGGCGCCTTAGCAAAAATCGTTCAACCTGATGAGCATTTTCTGCTGACGTATAAAAATTGAAGATCTGGAACATCTGATGAAAGCTCCAAGAGACCAGCTACACTATAACATATATGGAAATGGCGCCTTAGCAAAAACAGTTCGACCTGATGAGCATTTTCTGCTGACGTATAAAAATTGAAGATCTGGAACATCTGATAAATAACTTCAAGAGACCAGCTACACTAGCGCCTTAGCATAACTTGGTTAATCTGATGGGCATTTTCTGTAGACGTATAAAAATGGAAGATTGGACCACAGGAAAGAGTTCGGAACACAAAAAGACTTTTCATCTAAGCCAAAGTCACGCGGGCGAAGCCGCGGGCGACAGCTAGTAGTCAATAAATGTTTAACACTCTCAAACAAAAAACTTTGTTAAAAATTCTTTACCGATTTTTTTCATATACTAAATTTCCATCTTATTTTACTTAAAAACTGTTCATGCAAATAAATTATTTACAAAAAATACTCAATCTATTTGTTCTTTTTTATTACGACATGGCCTATAGGTTGAAAGGTCACTAACTTCCTATTGTGCGGGAACGTGGTTGTTGCCAAAATAGTGAGAGAATAATGATTGATCGCATCATTCTGTTGAAGTTAACGCATACGAAATATTCTGGAAATTCTATCTAAATTCTAGACAGAAAAATCTTTGACACAGTAAGGAAGTGCCTACCTCGAACGCTTCACCCACATTAACCATGACGAGAGAAGAAACCTGTAGAAATTACATAAATATCCCCCCGGAGTTCTACACCCATGGGAATTTCAAGACAGCTCAATAGCTTGTATTTTTTTAAATATCACAAACGAAAAACCGATTTTCCAAGTTATGTACTAAATTAGAGGTTTTTCTAAAGAGGTTAGCGCTATTAACACTAGAGTACACGCGCGGGCTACATATGTAGCCCAGGGTATTGTTTTTATTCATAACTTCGTGGAATTGCGTGATTTAACTTCGAGTCTCTAGCTAAGCTCTGATTAGTTATTTCTCGACGCATTATGTGTGGTTTGAGCGATCGACCTTGGTGCACTTGCGACAAATAACGATTCAAAGTTGTTGGGCTACGTATGTAGCCCACGCGTGCACTGGCGGAACTTCTCAGGAGCGATTTTTTTTTAAATGAATGTAAGTATTAATCTTTTATTATACAGTTTTGTATTATATATTATATTTATGTACTGTAAACTTACTGTTCGTTAATATTCTATTGTCAGATTGCTAAATATGGATCGCATAATAGGAGAAAACTTGTTGAGATGGCTAAAAGAGGAGTTAGATCACGATGATTTGATTGAAAGCGAACAGGACGAGGATTTGAGAGAAGAAGAATTCTCCGCATGACACTGATACCGAGAAAGAAGATCAGACTAATGAAAATGATGGGAATGTTCAATAAAACAACAGTTATCTGAGCAATCGACGCTACTACCGGCGATGCCAAAAAGCCTAAAATTATAACATTTTATAATCAAACAAAGTGCGGGGTGGTTATTGTAGACTGGATGTATCGTTAAATATAACGTGTCTAGAAATAGTAGGCGTAGGCACCTTTCATATTTTTTCTGAAGATAAGGTATAAATGGTCTAGTTATTCACCAGTTAAATAATTCAAATGAAAAAATTATTAGACTCGTTTTTCTTCAGCCTTTGGGGTTTGAGCTGGTGAAACCATTAATTTTAGAACGTATTTATCAGGATAATATTCCAAGAAGCATAAAAACAAAAACAAAATTATTGTTGAATGTGTAAAAGCTCCTCAACAAGGAAATATACTAATTCATGGGGTGGTTGCACGCTGTGCGCTTTGTAGCGGAATGCGCGTTCGCAGCACAAGGAAAGCTTGCTCGAAATGCTACAGGCGGCGTATATGTAATGATCACCAAGATTTTTATTTGCCTTCGTGTTACGAAAATTAAATAAGTTTAAAAATAAAAAAATGCAAGAAATAAACCAAAAGTTTGTAAGGTGGCTAAATTTTAATTAAAATCCGAAACTTTGAATAATCACTTTTAATTTTAAATAACTTTACTTTTAACAAAACTCCACTACATGTACACATTAAGATAGGTATTTAATAAATATCACTCGATAACGACTGTCTCGTTCGCGCGCTTCAACCCGAATGCCCTCCGTCAGCCAAGTGTAAGTCTCACCTCAACCACCATTTTTTTCCCCTTCCAGTCCTTGGTGTTGCCACTTTTGAAAAACCCATTAATTGTTTTAAAATTTTGAAACAATGAAATAAAAATTAAATAGAATATCAATAAAATATAAATAAATTTCGTAAACATAATGACAAATATAAAGCACCTTACACTCGTCCATCCTGACGTCGTGTATGTCCTCATACACGCTGATGTCCCAGACCTTACACTCGGCTGATTAGGCTTACTTGAAATCATTATTAAACAAAAGTTCGACTTAAGTAACCAAATGTAACAAATTTCAATAGTTAGGATATACCTTAAAATTATAAAAGTAAACAATTTCATGATAACTGATGTTAGCTAATACAAAAATTAAATCAATACTTAAAGGTATTAGATACGAAATAACATTTAATACCTATAGTTCAATCATGTTAAAGTAAATAGACGTCATTCTAATGATGTTATATAGTGAGAATTCGTAAACCAATCAATTCTTACGAATATGATATTATTTATTATAAACTCTAAACCAATGAAATCTTAGAGTTTATGAATACATGTACAATTTCACTAGAAGTTTATAAATTAATATTTACCTACAGTATGTATCATATCGTATACAATGAGATAACTTTTCACTTTGACTGAATGATAACCTATTCAAAAACACATTATTTACTAATAACAATAAAAACGTTGGTATTAAAGTTTAGATTAAAATAGTATTAAACTTCATAAGTTCAAAAATTAAATTAACAAGCTTATATTACATCCAAAATCATTCAATCAACTACTTAGTTTTTTATTTAACTTCATTCTAAAATCAAGAGTATATACAAGGAGAATTCGTAAATCAATCAATTCTTACGAATATGATCTTATTTAATACCAGCTCTAAACCAATCATTTCTTGGAGCTATACATTACAACTAAGGCTCTAAACCAATCAATTCTTAGAGCTATAGTTATATAAAATGAAATAACTTCGTTTTAAATTCAAGAGTATATGAAAAGAGAATTCGTAAACCAATCAATTCTTACGAATTTGATCTTATTTAATATCGGCTCTAAACCAATCATTTCTTAGAGCTATACATTACAACTAAGTCTCTAAACCAATCAATCCTTAGAGCTATAGTTACATAAAATAAAATAACTTCGTTTTAAATTCAAGAGTATATGAAAAGAGAATTCGTAAACCAATCAATTCTTACGAATTTGATCTTATTTAATATCGGCTCTAAACCAATCATTTCTTAGAGCTATACATTACAACTAAGGCTCTAAACCAATCAATTCTTAGAGCTATAGTTATATAAAATAAAATAACTTCGTTTTAAATTCAAGAGTATATGAAAAGAGAATTCGTAAACCAATCAATTCTTACGAATTTGATCTTATTTAATATCGGCTCTGAACCAATCATTTCTTAGAGCTATACTTTACAACTAAGGCTCTAAACCAATCAATTCTTAGAGCTATAGTTACATAAAATAAAATAACTTCGTTTTAAATTCAAGAGTATATGAAAAGAGAATTCGTAAACCAATCAATTCTTACGAATTTGATCTTATTTAATACCGGCTCTAAACCAATCATTTCTTAGAGCTATACATTACAACTAAGGCTCTAAACCAATCAATTCTTAGAGCAATGAGGTCTTTCACGAACCAATCATTTCTCGTCAAAGATCTTTGTTTGCGAACCAATCACTTCTCGCTTTTTTTTTTTAATATATATATGCGAACCAATCACTTCTCGCATATATCCATCTATTTGGCAGGTACAGGAGCAACCCATCAATTCTGCTCCTGACCTGAAAAGAAAACAATAAATTCTGTACACAAAGCTCAATAACTGTGAGTCATTTAAACTATATTAAAATAAAGTTCTTACAAATAACAAAAATAGTATACATTATTCTGGTTCGGAATCATCATTTCATTATTAACATCTAGTCGGAATAATTCACTGCCAATCGCTGTGCCAAACATAACTTCCGCTGGTGTCCTACCGATAGTCTTCTGCAAAGTGTTATTCAAACCCCATTGAATCTTTTCTAACTTGTTGTTCTTCTCCCTTTCATTCATTATTCTTTAGGTTTTGCGCAGTCAGCGAGTCCAGGATAGTGCGATTATATATCGCTCCACCTGGCTGTTTGACCGCGGGCTGGCTACGACATTTTATACATGCTTTATACTTCGATCTAAGCAAAACTTCACAAACATATGGTATGTGAAACAGCTTCCACGGTCACTAATGAGCCTTTTGGGTGTCCGAAATGTATCAAAAATATCATCTAAGGCTTTGATGACACCCTGTGTCTTGTGTTCCTAACGGGTTTTATAAACACACACTTAGTTAACGAGTCTACCACAACTTTTATAGAATTAATATTATAGAATATGCGTATATCCCCTTTTAGACTTGAAAAGGGGCCCAAGATGGTCAATGTGCAAAGTATCAAAAAGGTGTAGTAACCTTTTCGATAGGGTGAAGTAGTCCTTCACGTGAACTTTTGGACCTTTTTTTTTTTTTTGCATATGCGCAGTCTATGCATGCACTAATGTATACTTATTACAAAACGTGACATTTTTGAAAACCAATAAGGCCTTTTTACTCTTTCCAAGGTTTTTTTTTTTTTGCCGACATGTCCAATGTCGTCATGGTTCATCTTGCTCAACTGCCATCTTGATCCCTTGGCACCACCCAACGAATATCAGTATTATCCTCCCCGATACGCCTATATAACTTATTATCCTTGAGGACATAGTTATTTTTAGGGTTCCGTACCTCAAAAAGAAAAAAACGGAACCCCTATAAGATCACGTTGCTGTCCGTCTGTCTTAAACCCCTTTATTTTCCAGGAACGCCCAAAAATATCAAGTTAAAATCAATATCAAATACCCAAATCCACAGTTTCTTTTCAGCAAAAATAATCAAAATTATACGTCAACGCGAGCAAGATATATTATCGCAAATGTTGCAAATTTTCGCATATTTTGCGATTTCAGGCAGCAATCAAAACCTATTACTTCCCGTTGACCTAAAATTACGAAATTTGGCAAAAAGCAAGGTCTAACAGTGTTTATACAGGAATAAATCTGAAAATTGTGAATATGTTGTTGGAAGTCTAAAGAAAAGTGTTACAAACTTATTTTTGCGCCAAATTCAGCATAAACCCTAGGGATTGAACTACAAAGTTAAGTTTGTTTTTGAAACTAGTTTGTCTTTTAGTCAAAGCTACAATGCGAGGTGCTTTGCGTGTACGGAACCTTTAGTGCACGAGTTCGACTCGCACTAGTCCGGTTCTTTATGAAATCTAAACCATCGGAATCCAAATCACTAGTTAAAATCTCGAGTATTCGATTCAATTCCGTATGACCCATTTGAAGTGTATGTAACCAGTCCTCATTTCCTATCGACATAACCGAGACAGACATAGACATAGCTAATACAGGCCTCTTAACTAATTTGGTTTTCAATGACTGAAAGATGATGATTCTTTTCCCAGACCCAAGGCGCATTTTTTTTCAGCAGTCGTGTAATAGGAGATACAAGTTGAGCGAACCCTTGTATGAACTTCCGATACTAACTGACAAGACCTAGGAATTGTCTCACACCATGGACGTTTTCAGGTCGAGGAAATTGAGCAACCGACTGGATCCGACACCTTCTGCGGTGATTTCATAAACTGAGCAATCAATTTTATTTCGCAGAAAACTATATTAGATAGGTTAAGCTTTAAATCTGCACCTTCCAAGAGCTGCAATCCTTCCTCCAGCCTGCTCAAGCATTCCTTTGCTGACGTCCCAAATATTAAAAGATCATCGATTGCCTTTTTATACCGAGCCGCACCCAGGACATGGTTCATCATTAGCTGGTAAACGTGGTAAGATATTTAGCGTCCTCAGAAATAGGCACTTGGTAGTACCCAGATAATAAGTCAAGGGTATTGAACCACGTCTGTCCTGATGATAATCTAGCAATCTCACCTTCGATGATAGGCATAGGATAGTGTTTATTAACAATGAGCGAGTTAAGCCGTCTATAATCAACACACAAGCGTGATTTCCCATCTTTTTTATATACCAGAATGATGGGGCTAGCAGAACTCGACGTTGATTCTCTAATAACACCTGCCTCTAGCATTTCACCTACTATCTCACGGACCTGACCCCTTTCATGGTGCGATAAGGTCACATTGGTGCACCCTAGACCTTTCAGGTCTTGCGCAAAACAATGCTTGTAACGTCAAGAGTCAAGTCTACTATGTAGTTATAATTTAAAATCGTCCAATACTTCGTCTCCTACACAGAGGTTAACCAAATCAATATTATCGACGGGCATTTCTAAAACTAGCGACGTTAGGCGATATCTCGTCAATACGATTTATAACTTCTATCCTTAAACCGCGGAAGAATACAAACTGCTTTCGAAGAAAACAGGGAATGGAGCAAGGTTCTACGGTGACCATCAGTGAACCATCCTTAACTGGATAAAGACCTCCAAAGACAACAAATTGTTCAGCTGACTTTTCTAACATTTTTGTATTCAACAAGACATTCCCACAAATCCGTGATTCAGTGACGGCCCTAGCACTCGCTTGGCCATGAATTTCGGAGCATTCAAACATACTAACCCTGACCAGTCACTTCTCAAGATCCGAAAGGCAAACAGAAGTTTCAGGAATCTCGGTTCCTATATCTACAAACGGAAGCTCATTAGAGTCTTTGTATATCACAATATTAGCGAGTTCTGAGAATGTCTGCCCGACCAAAAGTGGTTTGTCTAAAAGGCAATCGTCAACTACCCTACACGATACCTCTGCTATTACACCATTGATTGACAACTTCAACAAGGCCGACCCAACGATTACACAATTCTATTTCCGAAAAAATCTTTCATGCTAGAGGGTACAGAATCGTGACAAATACCAAGAAAAGCAAATAACCATTTTGTCTGCCACTCTGCCCAAGGAAATAAAATAGAATTTAAACTTTCGTACCAGGTGGATCGTGGCCTTTTCGTCCCAGCCATAGACAGAGGCACACTAGTTTATCTTTTTAAGCCAAATGTAAAAGAGTTGATTTTTGGTAGAAGAGTTGAATTCGGGTATTATATTATGTAATCAATATTTTTATGAAACGTAGTTTTGCATTCTGGTTAATTGGCTGTGACGAGTTGCCAGTTTTAATTGATTTTAAGATCTTAATAATATCATTACTAGAAAAATATGGGCTACGTGACCTTTTGAATATCCGGCGCAGCGGTCGACACCCGAAGTCCTTTCTACCTCCACACGCGACCAGCTGCGTTGCGGTGGTGATGGCAGAACCGGTGACCGGCGACGGGAATCGCTGCGCCTTCGCCTGCACTCGCCATCGCGTTCTTGCTCCAGCTCCTGTTCTAGAAGCCGGCTCCGGCTGCCACTACCACCCCGGCTGCTACGATTCGCCTCACTCTGCTGGCGTCTTAACGAGATCCTCGTGGGCGTTCTCAGTCTGCGTCGGTGATCCTCACCATCGTTATCAGACGCTGGACTCATGCTCCTGGGACTCACAGAAAAATACAAAATATTAGGTCAAGCTTTAGATTTTGTAACAGGTTTACTTTGCATATTGTTGATTAATAAAGTTTAAAACCTTTAATGTAAAGTAATAGATAAATGGATGAAACGAAAACGAATCATAATAATACCACATTTAAGTTTGGAACTCAAAGGCAGAAACTGGTACATACTATACACAATTTAATAGATTCAAATTATACGTCACCTTGAAAACCCGGTTGACAATATTCCACGCTAACTAACCTAAACAAGGCTGAATTTGATATAATTTTATAGCATCCCTTTATATAATTATAATAATCATAAGTAGATAAAGTAATCAAAAGTCAATCGATGTTTCGCAAATTGATTGACCTAAATTGACTGACTGGTTGATTGAAAGATTGAGCGACTGATTGTGTGATTGACCTGGCCAGTTAATCAATAGTTTGTCTAAAATTTGCATTACCTAGGTATCTTTACCCATATGGATGCAAATTTAAATGTCTAACTATTCTGAAAATAGTGTCAATGTTGTAAGTAATATGATGACTTGTCGAGTTAAATCGTTCAGTAGTGTTCTGACTAAATCTTAAACTAAGAATAGAAATAATATTGGGTACGTACGTATTTCAGGCTATAAGTGTTCCAAACTAACACTTCGTTCTAAACCGTATCATAGAATTAACAAGACTACAGAATAAATAACTGTCAGTGTGTAGGTACCCTCAATCGAAAAAATGTGTTTTTTTTTTTTAATTTGAGGCTCATGTTTATCTCTTTATCAGCTATTTTATCAGTATCACTAATATTAAAATTTCAAGCATGGAATAGTGAGTGTGCATGCGGCATAGCCTTAATTCACATAAGACCGATTTACATATTTTCATTTCATAGGAAATAAAAAAAAGTAGTTAAAAAAACGTGTACTTACACTAATTGTTGGCACGATATCCTTTGTGAACGTAGGTAATTCCACTGGCTGACTTGTAAGGTGGCTAAATTTTAATTAAAATCCGAAACTTTGAATAATCACTTTTAATTTTAAATAACTTTACTTTTAACAAAACTCCACTACATGTACACATTAAGATAGGTATTTAATAAATATCACTCGATAACGACTGTCTCGTTCGCGCGCTTCAACCCGAATGCCCTCCGTCAGCCAAGTGTAAGTCTCACCTCAACCAACATTTTTTTCCCCTTCCAGTCCTTGGTGTTGCCACTTTTGAAAAACCCATTAATTGTTTTAAAATTTTGAAACAATGAAATAAAATTAAATAGAATATCAATAAAATATAAATAAATTTCGTAAACATAATGACAAATATAAAGCACCTTACAAGTTGATTGAAAGATATGAAGTAAAAAAAATTGGAATTTTTGAGGGTTCTGAAGTTTTGTTAATATTTTAAAGTTTAAGACAGAGCAGATATTTTTTTTTAATTTCAGTTTAATTAATAAATGTCATTTGTAATAATAAATGTGTTTTATTTAAAAAAATACGATTATCTTTCAATATATTTCAATTTAAAATGGGCTACAAGTGAAGCCCACGCGAGCACTCATGAACGTTTTAGAGGCGCGTGTACCCTAGTGTTAAACAAACGTATAACCAAATAGTATATCAACAACAATCTCTTAAGTTTTATATATCGTTAAAATAAATCAGTTAAGAATAAGTCTAAGCAATAAGCTATTCATTGTGATTTGACGTGCAGCTTTGATAGCAATAACGGCCTCTTACCCAACCCTTCATAAATCATACAATTTCCTTTTACCGAACACCCAGACCAGACTAACCGAGCAAGATTTAGCAGCTACGGAATTTATTTATTGATGTGGACTGTCTCAGCAGTAACTGAAGGATAAATAATAAAAATTCTATTCTCTTCAACAATATTCATTATTTTTGGTTATATTGTGTAGTATAATCTATACATATAATAAAACAGTAAAAATATTTTGTCTGTACATTCAGTATTTTTGACTGAAATGGTTAGAGAGACACTTAAAAAGAATAATAGAAAGCAAAAAACATTTTTTGGAATTTCTTGTCTGTCTGTCTGTATGTATGTACGCATTTCACGCAAAAACTATTATTAAAAAATCATTCAAATCTGTCCAGACAGATTTGAATGATTTTTTTTTTGTTGTATAGCTATTAAGCCTGGGCAACACATAGGCTATAATTGATTTTGAAAACTGGAACACCTGATGAAGAATCATAACAGAACAGCTAAACTATAAGAAATAAGGAAATGGTACCTTTGCAAAAGTTTATCAATCTGACGAGCATTTTCTGTTGACGTATAATCGAAGCTCAGGATCATCTGATGAAGAACTCCAAGAGACCAACTACACTAATACATATATGGAAATGGCGTCTTAGCAAAAGTCGTTCGACCTGATGAGCATTTTCTACTGACGTATAAATATTAAAGATCTGGAACATCTGTTTCCGTTCAGTAACATATATTCCCGCGGGACACGGGATAACCAAATGGCTGAAATTTTTGAGTTTTGAGAAAAAGGGTGACGTCAGCAGCGCTGACGTCACAAGTGTCTTCATGATCACTCATAGCGACTTAATAAAACGGTCACTCAAAGAAACAGGATAATATTATCAAAGAATCAAGATAGATTCTTTAAGTCTTCTTTATTCAGACGGGCAGCGTAACAGTGTCTTGAGGAGGTCCGTACGCTCCGGCGGCTCGAGCAAGAATGAGCTCGGACCGTCGGTGCGCCCGTATTTATACCCCACAAGGCGTACAAAACAATAATCACATGATGTGTGCGTATGCACTAATAACAATTAAGTTATTCTAAAAATCATTAAAAATCGTTTAGTTAATTAATTTTAACATTTCAAAATAATTAACTAATCCTAAATAACAATAAATTGAACCAACGGTTAATTCGTTTCGAATTTGAATTTTCGACGTTTTTTAACCACCGCCATGTAGTAGTAAAACACGTCGCGCCGATATATACGATATATTTATTTGATACGATACGATGATTTGATTTCCAAGTATACCAATATCCGGATGAGCATATCGGACACGAGCTTAAAGCAACTAACAAAGGATAGATTAAAATAAAAAGCAATCTGCACGTAGCTCCTGTAAAGACCCCGACCGACGTCAGTGTCTTAACTAAGATTTCAGCTTGAATCTCTGATTTTAGTTTCCCCGCTGACCGCAGACGCTCTTAGCATTTACGTAACCTTTAACTTTAATTAAACTACCCCTCGATCTACGAATTTACAGCATCTGCATTAAGAGTAACTTATAACGTGCCATTTTATTTTAACTGACCTTAATTCATTTTTATTTTTTAAGTCTAGGGCTGTTTTTCGAAACAAATAATCCGTAGATCTTGGTAGAATTTTGTAACTTAGTCTGAACAATATGTTTTAGAAACCAATATGGCGGCTTTGCTTCGAGCATCCTGGAGAGGTTCCCAAGTAGCGGCATTTTCCACACGAACAAGGACTTTCACCTCTCCACCTCTTGTGTATTCTGAAGAAGTACGACAAGCAAAGTTAGACGACAAACCTATAGTAGCACTCGAGTCCACGATAATCACGCATGGAATGCCGTACCCGAAGAACTTAGAAACGGCTTTGGGAGTCGAGGCAATTATAAGAGAAAGAGTAAGTATTGTTAGTACCAGTAAATAAATTTACTAAAACTTAGTTCTCGATAAATTACTTAGTCTGACAATCTTCTAATTTTTTTAACCAAGAAACCAATGAGTGAGGACGAGTAAAGTAATTTCAGAGTAGTAAGTAAATAAAACCTTGCATCTGAATCGATCAGGAGCGGACTGACTGACTTAATGGCTTGTACATATTATATTAGTTTGATTTCTATTTGTTCTCTTGTAATTGTATATATGTACATATTTTTATCTTTTATTTAGTATTAGTAAACTTGTAAAGATATTATTACGTAACTGTGTACTTATTGATAATTGATAATTGATTCTTATCTTATTTAAGAGCTGTACTGTTTTTAATATGCTTATATAAATAAATTGATGTTATATTTATTTTCGTATCTACTATTTTGAAGTCATATTGATTTCTTTGCTTTGACTGCAATCATGCCCCTCCTCCCTTGTTACAACTAACATTTAAAGAGGCCAATTTGTACAGCAATTGCAGACAAATTTCCTAGAACTAGCTCTGTTATTACTGCAAACTCACTTCGAAATGCTCAAAGCAAATGAATACAGCAATTATGCAACTTAACTCATTGGAAAAAAGATTCAATTAAGTTGTTTGATGTTGATTAATGTAAAGAAAATTACCTAGGTGTAAAAAGAATTACTATCGCCTATATTATTCTACATTTATTGGCATTATACATATGTATATACTATCTGATATCAAATTGTCTGATGTGAGAGTGTGACCTACACAAGTTAAGGTTGATACTTACCTAGTACTTATATGTATCAAATGTGTTCGACCCTACAGGTCCCTTAAGTGGGAGGTAAAGGTCATCAATGTTATAGTTTAGCCTTTGCCATTTTGATATGGATCAATTACTTTCACCGATAACTCTCGAAATTAGACAATAATAATGACTTAATTTTAGAACTAGCTTATTTTAAAATTAAGATTCGTATCTATCATCTATTCATTTACCGTTATCCGAATATATCTGATATTACACTTACACTGAATTTTGGATTAAAGTTTATAATAAATACGTATATTAAGAAATATGTAATGAAGTAATTTGTGAAAAGAAGAAGAAATACAAAATTTTCAAAACTGTTAAACTTTCGTAGTTCAATCTAACGCTCAGATGCACAAGGCAAACTAATTAAATGTTGTTCAGTATCAGTGCTATAATTTTCTAAATAAAGAATACAAAAACAACAGTGAAAAATTAATTATAGCCAAGCTCCTTTCTTTTGTTTTTCTATATTTTTGTGCTACTCCACATCCGAATCAAACGATGGTATAGGCGTCGGTAAAAGTTAAGAAGTTGAAAACTAAAACGCCTAATCTCAGTGTACTCTACTGTCTCTCCTACAGGGCGCAATTCCGGCAACAATAGCGATCCTTAAAGGACAACTCACCATAGGGCTGACGGCAGATCAGTTAGAAAACTTGTCTCAAGCTCAAGGCGTAGTGAAGGCTTCGCGACGGGACCTGGCGCCCGTGGCAGCTGCCGGACTGGACGGAGCCACCACCGTCGCCGGCACCATCATCGCTGCGCAGCTGGCTGGCATACCCGTATTTGTTACTGGTGGCATTGGTATGGGAATAAATCATTTTGTTCTTATTGATATTTGTAAAGCAGTATTTTTTAGCTTTTTACAATTGTTTTTTATTTTTATTTTTAAACAATTATGTTTAAATATTTTTTTATATATATATACCGAAAAATACAGTTAAAGTACCTATCGGCAAATACTACATATCTCATACACATAATCATCTCTACCAGGTTGCACCGGTTGACAAATCGTTTAGGTCAAAACTGTTACTGGACAATAACTTCATTTTGGTGCAATCTTATCTACCGTGTTACATTGGCCTCAATAAAAATGGAAGAAAAAATTACAAAGCATACATAAAAAAATATAAGAACACTCTCTACATTTCACTCCTTTCTACCGCGTAGTTTGTTCATGCTATAGTTAATTTTTTTGTGCTCTGGCATGAATATTAGTGCCAGAGCCCAAAAAAATTAACTAACTAGGTACCTGAATGAACAAACTACGCTGTAGAAAGGAGTAAAATGAAGAGAGCGCCCGAACTCGACAAATGCGATTAATGTAACAATGAATTTAAATTAAGCTAAAGCGTGTAACCACAGACATAATATTACCTAGACCCCGCAAGTGTATGTACTTCTGCGTGTAAAAGGGACGATGATTCAACTGCATTTAACGCTCGTTCAGTCAGTCCGCGGTCGAACGTTCTCGCAGTCAGACGTATTACAAAAAGTAAAAAATGCCTAATTGCGCGGTATTGAGTTGAAGAAACAATACACAAAAAGGGGGACGAGGAATGATATTCTGTGTCATTTATTTTTTTTTAGGGTTCCGTACCTCAAAAGGTAAAAACGGAACCCTCGCGAAAATTAAAATAGAATATGTATTTAAATAAAGGAAACATTTCTTTTCATCGGTAAGTAATTTTGTTTTAAAATGGTGTTGTTTTTAACTAAAAAAGCAATTATTTTGTGTTCCCGGCACGGATTTGGCGATTTTACAAAGAAAACTATGTATGCGAGTGTGTATTGTTGATTTAAAATACATTGCCACTTTTAAAAGGAGTGTTGTAGGGCTTATCTTTAAAAAACACGCAATGAATGTTAAAACGAACTATACGTTCACACGTCGTTTAGCTTAGTGGTACGATCACTAATCTCATTTTCTGTCAAAAAAGGCAAATAGTGCTGTACCGCACAGAAAAGCTAATCGATTCTAAAGCCTAATCGATTTGGAAACAGAGGAATGATAATGACAGAGGAATGATATTCTGTGTCATGTATTTTTTTAGGGTTCCGTACCTCAAAAGGTAAAAACGGAACCCTCGCGAAAATTAAAATAGAATATGTATTTAAATAAAAAATCGAATATCTCAAAAACGGCTGGACCTATTTAGATGCACAACAAACTTAAACATTCTATTAATAATTGCTATGTATATTCCAAGTTTTATCAAAATGGGATCAACGGTTCGAGAATTATCGCAGAACAAACATGCATACATACAAACAATGTAATTTTTATCCAACTTAATTAAAATCATTAACCTTTCTTTTAGCTTCGCAGTAGTAGAGAAAAAGACAAGTTATTAATGATATATCATTTCTCTGCCGTTTTCCTCTGTCGATGAACTCGAATAATCGATTATAATTATTAATTATCGGTATTTGTAAAATTGCTTACAGTATCAATTTGGAAAGTAAAGGGCGGCGGCGGCGACACCTTTGAATCGTTTGCATGGATGGCGAGCGTTCCCATCACTAAATCGCTTATGTGACGTCACAGTCACAGTAGGTAAAAAATATTGACACGCTCGTTTTCTATGCAGGCGATGAGACTTGCGGGGTCTAGGTAATATTATTATGTCTGTGCGTGCAACTTTAGAATTCACATCGCTTTTAATTTGTTTTCGATGGCTTGAAAATTTATTGACTTTATTTATCGACCTGATTTCACCGTACTATACACTTTATCTTGCTACATTATTAAAATAGTTGAATATTTCTTTCTTTACGCATGTCAAAATTTTAAATTAGGTACAAATTATTCATATTTATCAGAGGTACTTGACGGAGCTTTAGCCTCTATGGATCAAGCACCTTTAGAAAACTACGAGCATTACAGAATATTTTTGACTTTACAATATCTGATGTTAACCGTATCAATAACGTGGTAAATATCGATAACATGAACATAATCATCGTATTTACACAGAAAAGAATCTCGAATTCGAAACATATCAAGAAAAAGTCAACTTGGGTCCCGGCTTAGGCATATGGGAATAAAATGTTTCTATGACGTGGTTCCATTGCGTCACTTGACTTACGCACAGCGAGGCTGATGTACCCTTTACATTTGAGCAAAATTCGATCTAAACCCCTGGATGCGAAGGTCTGATGTTATTTGGAGTCAATAATAATTTATAAGCGCATATTTTTCTTTCGCAGTAGAAACGGCGTAACTTGGATTGTTGCGAAATATATTATGCAGGTTATGGCCATAATGGAATCCCAGCCCCAGCTACTGACAGTTTCTGGCATATTTTGCTTCACTTGCGCTTAGAGGCAGTGTTAAACATATTTATCGGCGTCAGTAAGGGATCTTTTGCATATAAAGAATTTAATTTTAAATTATTATTCAAAGAAAATTAATAAAACATAGTGTGAGTAAAAGTTGTAAATAGCGTTTCTTAGCACTATTTGTAAGAAGACAGTTACGGTTTCGAACCATTTTGTCATATACTTTGATTTTGTTTGATGGTCTTCTAATATAAGCATAAGTATATCCATACTAATATTATAAATGCGAAAGTTTGGATGTGAGTTTGTGAGTTTGTGAGTTTGTGAATTTGTGATTTTGTGAGGATGTTTGTTACTCAATCACGCAAAATCTACTGGACGGATTTCGATGAAATTTGGTACAGAGGTAGATAATGACCTGGAATAGCACATAGGCTACTTTTTATCCCGGGAAAAAGCACTGTTCCCGTAGGAAATTCACGCGGGCGAAGCCGCGGGCAAAAGCTAGTGGATCATAAAAACAGATGTTCTTAGTTCAATCAGTACATTTTCTTTTGTCACTATATTCCGTCGAGGTAGACGGTACTTACGCATAGCAACAGTCTATGCACAGCAGTGGAATTGTAGCTTAACGAAAGTAATTAACACCGGATTCCGGCAGCGCTCGCTCCGGAGGCCAGGCTCGACCAACCAAACATCACAGAAGCTATAGTATAGCCAGAAAACCCTGTGTCTGTGTCGCTGTACGAATTCAATTTTAATCATCCCAGCACTTTGTCAAAGGATCAAAAGGAATCGCGTTTGTAATTTTCGCACTCGTTCAACAAATATAGGTAACCATTTATAAATGGATGTGAACTCACCCGCCCATCTCTTTTTAATTTTACGGTAAAAAGATACATTTTTAAAATGCCAAATTCAAATTTTAATTTTACGGTAAAAAGATACATTTTTAAAATACCAAATTCAAGTAGGTAGGTATATCTACGATTGGTGAAAGTCCAACAAGCAAAAGATTTCGCGTGATAAAATGCGGAAAACTGTTTGCTCTAATTTCGCTTTGATCTTTGAAAAGCGTCTTCAGTAGCTAGCTCGTTCGTTCCACCTGTGTACGCGTAACCAACCAATATAACCAACCCTACGCGTTTTCATTCGATGAGAAATCAATAAATGTTCCTGTAAATTGAAATATCTTTGGGAATTCGGCAAAAATGCACCGGAGTGAGTTCGCCGTTCTATTGGTATTCTAGATAGCTTGAGCCAAGTATATTATGTCTCCATTTAAATGGTCTTGGCCGAATGCTGTGCAGGCAGTATATTGTAGTTAGTACACAAATTGATCTCGAATCGACTCTTATAAACTACTTACTTGCAAAGATTTTAATTATATTGAAAATGTAGGTTTTCGTTTTAATACAACATGAATAACTATAGGATAAACACTTGTTTTTAAAATATTGCTTTATTGCTTCTACACATCAGTTACAAAATGTTATAAAACTTTGGTTATCTCGACGACAATAAATGTTTTATTTGATACCTATATAATATAACATTTTAACAACTGTGTGGGTGTTCCCACCTAAAGTTAAGAATGAAATTGAGATAGAGTTTTGTTTGACTTAGGTGGAGTTCATAGGGAGGGGGAGTCGACCATGGACGTGTCGGCCGACCTGACCGAGCTGGGCCGCAGCGACACGCTGGTCGTGTGCAGCGGCGTCAAATCCATCTTGGACATTGGGAGAACGCTCGAGTTCTTGGTGATTATGTATTGAATTATAACCTAACTTAACTTTTGTTAGGTACAGTCTTACGAGAATTCAATTAATACTTCATATATCTGTGCGGCGATAACTGAGGCGAATGCTGACCGTACCTCTCAGGCTGAGAACGACAACTTCCTAAACTGAACCCACTGAAAAGTAACAATATAAGAATAGGTTTTACCTCGGTTATTATACCATCAAGTCATAGTTTCCTGTCATACTAATTTTGTTGGCGTGGTTAGCACTGTTGTAATGTATTCTCTTTTGTTTTGCAAACATACTGTAGGAAACCCAAGGCGTGTGTGTCTGTTCGTTCGGAGAGTCGTCTGAGTTCCCAGCGTTCTACTCGGCGCGGTCTGGGCACCGCGCGCCACATCGCGTGCCCGACGCGCGCAGCGCTGCCCGGCTGATGACAGCCTCGCGAGCGTACAGGCTCGCTTCAGGCATCGTGGTAGCAGTCCCCATACCTAAGGAATACGCTATGGATGGTACTTTTCTATTTACTTAAATGCTTTAGAGCGAAATTGTACTCAAGAGACCTTAGTAAAATATATCATTATATTTTTTTTGTATTTGAATTATATTTGAAGTTTAAAAATAATGGTGACAAGATTGATCATACGTCTTGTGAATCTTCAATAATGAAGAAAGAAGAAGTTACAGAAGTTATAACCATAGAGTTATATTTCATTGCTTTATTCTGAGACCATTAAATTTGAATTTTAATTTATTGTCCGGAGTTTAAGGATTTACATAATTTTACATCGCTATCGAGGAGCGAAAGTCATGAATTAGCAAAAAATATTTTAAGAGTTTATTAAGATCCATCTAAAAAGGTCAATAGGGTAACAAGGATTGTATTTTAGATAAAGCGAAGTTTTATTATTTTATTTTTTAGTATAGATGTAGTATTAACTTTATCAGTCCAAGTTTGTTAGGTACTTTATGTTATTTTTTCTAGAAAAAGTTATTGAAGAAGGGGCTAAATTGAGCTTCGCTTTAGAAAATGCTAAGGAGAAAGGGATTCGCGGCAAAGAAATAACGCCCTTCATATTGGCCGCAGTCGCTAAAGCTACCGGTGGCTCTTCTCTTGCTGCCAGTATCCTTTTTAAAATTCAAAAATTTATTATATTAAACGAGCAAAATTTGTATAGAGAAGTATTTGTACATTCTCAAAGATGGCTCTAAGAATATATGAAATTTGCAACACGTTTTAGCTATAATTGATGCCATTGGAATATTTTCATTCCCTAACTAACTTTCACATGAAATGTTACTAATGTTATCAGGACTACGTCTACATTTAACACCTCAAGTGATGAGCCCATAAAATGTTTAATTAGAAGTCTGTCCATTCCAGCTGCGTAATTCAGTCGTAAATTAAACGTGTAGAAACTCCGACGATCTAAATGATAGTAGTGAAGCTAATTGCCTCAATTTCTTTCCTTAACGACTCGCAGATATCGCTCTTATAAAGAACAACGCGAAAGTCGGCGCCGACATTGCCGTAGAATTTAAAAAGCTGAACAATGTAGACAATTTTAATAATGGATTCCTGAAGGGCGCGTCACCGAAAGAAGGCGACGTTCTTGTCATTGGAGGGGCGAATGTGGACAAGACTTACAGAGTTGCTGAAGACAATGTTAAGGTAAGTTAATGCATGAAAAATCTCATAACGTTTTGTTAAGTTATTCTTTTAATTGTTGAGTCAATGTATCTATCTTATGCGAGCTTTTTTTATTTAAATAAAATTTACGGATTTAATACCCGAGTTATTTGAATAAAATATTTTTTTAATTATATCCTAAAATAGTATTACATAGTAAAATAAAAAAAAAATATAAAATTACATTTAGTTTCAAAAGTATAAAAGTTTGCCTGTATGCACATGCAGAATATTTTTCTCGTATAAAACAGGTGTGCCCGATGCTGCTAAATATGTATATCGAAATATTTGTAGGTATGATGCAACAAATATTAAATATTTTTGACAACTAAAATATTTCTGAAGTACACCTGCCGTTGAATGTTGTCTTCCAACGTGTAACTTGAGTTTGGGTGAGAAATAAAAAGTGCAATTTTAACAAACTCTTTATTTAATGCATTTATTATGATAATATTAGCTCTCAGTCGCCTAGTGCGTACCCTCGGAAAGTTGTAACAACTCTACGATAGTGATAAACACACAATGTTACATAAACAAATGGCAGAAGTTAATCACAAATAATTGTAACGGCATGTGGTCGTTCGAGTTGGAAGTGCTTTTTCCTGCAAGTTTGTTGATACTTAGATATAGTTTGGTGGAGATTTTTTGTCCACTCCAGAATCTTTAAATAGTTATTGGCAGAAAAAGATTGACAACTCAAACCTCTCATTCTAAAATAAAGAAGACATCAAATGTAATGATAATCATAGAGTGCCCATGGCACGTAAATACAACAAATTCGTAGGTCAATGTCAGGTCTGAAGGTGTAGGCAGCACATCAGAGACGAGGTTCGATTCCATCATATCGATTAGTTTACAATAAAAGTAACGTCAGTTATATACGATTTTAAAAGCCAAGGCACATGTTATTTAACAGTTTTGGAAGTAATGCAGGATTTAGATTGGATCCTAACTACAAATTATTCAACTTTCCGAATATAGGTACAAATTTTAATAAGATTGGTACATTCATGTGACAACAATATTAAAAAACTATTTTTCTGCATAAATTCACAAAATATTATACCTACTCTAAGCAAACATAATTTTATACTCGTTATTATAATATAAGTTTCTATAAATTTACGTCGTAATAAGTACAAATATGTAGGTAGGTATTCAAACATTGTATTGTTTTTACATTACATACAAGTAGATTTTGAATGAACGCTAAACACGCATGGATTTGATTATCTTTAATTTGACACAGCCATTTATTTACCTACAATCGTTCGTCTGATTTACAGAAATGGGCTCAATCTACGTCCATGGCGACCTCTATTTAGCATTTAGTACGTTTGCTCTAGGAGTATCGGTATGATAAATTCGTACGAAACATTTTAAATTCCTCTGCTGTAAAACAAATATTTTTTCGCTTTATATTGTTACAAGCATATAATCGTAGGCACTACGTCTTTTAAGCTCATATCAGTACTATTTTTGTCAATCTGTTCATGCACATAAATATTCGCATCCTACACATGTACAAATAAATTATTATATTTATTTACATATTAGCATATTATTGAATCGTTGGAAATTCGGGTCTTGCTAGCACGTTGACTTTTCTACCCTCAGTCCGTCCTACGTACGTACCACACTCTTCAATAGTGATGAAATTGTAAACACAAATATTGTAGAAGTCTACGGCGTAGCGCAGATCGCTACATGCTACGGCGTAGCACGTTGTCGTAGCTACTCCGTTCGATGGTAATTCATCATCGCTTTGTATTGCGATTTCCATTTACAATAAAAAAAATATGGGCCATGAGATTTTTTCACGTATAAAACGGACTGTTAGTAGTCATGAATCCGATTTGAGAATTTGCTTTTACAAGATAGATTTTTTTTTGATAATATGTATTTTAAAATAATTGAACTATGATTTAAGCATGTGTCGCTAATTAAAGCAGTGGTTATTTTTATGTAGGTACTAATCTAGAGCTATGAATACTGGTCGGGACATGTGTATGATTTTAAAAAACAAATTATAATTCGTTAAGTTCTAAGTCTATCAAAGAAATTTGGTCTAAAATTCCACAAAAGTATTTGAGAATTGCCTTGCATTATTGGTAGATGCTTGTAGACTTAATCATATCTAATAAATTATTTATTTTTGTAGACAAAGTATAATGGGAATCTTATGAATACTTGGTAGTCTCATAAAGCTATTGGTATACAATTAAAAGCTGCTGGGACTTAGCGCTAAGTAACAGTTTATTTAATTATTTTTTATCTACTTCTGATGCACTTACTGCGTGCAGGCGGTCAATTAGACCTCTGCACTTATGTCAGCTCGCAAATTCTATTGATCACTCATTTGAAACCCTCATTGTTTTTTACGTTTCCCTGTATAGCATAAAACGAACGTATATATGTCTATTTATAACGAAATATTTACTGCCAAGCGTAGGAACTAAACACAAGCTTTGCTCGTGGAAATCATCTGGTCTAAATTATTAAACACTATATTTCTCGTCCGTTGCACTTTCATATCTCAAGGGTTCATTCCTTAATAACACTCTAACACAGATTTGCGTCGCTGAAATTGATTGGACACGGTTACCACTATGAACAAGAACATACAGTCACACCGAATTATTTCGGTAATCGAAATTGACAATAGCGATTAAAACGCGCACGATCATAAGCTGGGTTCTCTCCTACGACGATACGAAACACTTGTCGAGCAGAAACAGATCATATGCAAAATATGCAATATTGGTCAGGAACAATTTTATTTAGGGGTTCTTTTTCTTAGATAACAGTTGGCAATAACCCAATAAAAATATTATATTTAGGGCGATATGAAATGAGGGGATTTTTGCGTATGATCCGTTTTAAAGAACCATATTATATGATTTGAGTGGAGTAACCCCAGAAGCTGGCAGACGCGCGCAGAGCTCACAGCTCAAATTCGGAGCGGGTGTGACGGCGGTGGTCGAGGCGCACTCGGGCGCCGGCGGCGGTTCCGGCGCATGCACACCGGCGCGGCGTGCAGCGGCGGCATGTCTGCCTCGCAGCCGGCGGTCGGAAACGACCGCCATCGCCGCCCGAACAGCCGCTCCAAGTAACATCTTAGTCAGATCCTAGTCGCTGCGCTGTCTGCCGCCAGTGGTCTGTATTCGCCGCGAGCCAATTCGCGCATCTCACAGTTATTATTCCCGTTCACCGTCTTGGGACCGAGAGGTTCATCGTGTATACTCCGCCTGGGGCAAGCATCCGAGGCGCGACCTAGCAGAGCCTCTCGTTCACCCGCGCGCTCAGGGCTGCCACCATGGGCACGCACTCCACCGTTTGCGTTTACTGCATTCACTATCACCGTTTGCGAAAGCGGACCTCCGTGAATTGGACTACAGTCGAGCAGCTCGCCCGCTCCGATTTCGCTTCGTAATATCCTAATTTTCTGAATCATCTCCTTAATTTCGTAACGGAGGATTCCGAGGAAGCACAACTTTAAAAATGCTATAACGCAATATCCTAGCACAAATAACGCGTCTGCAGTCCGTCGAAGCCACACGAGTAGTCGTTCGGCACACGCGGCTGTATGCGGTGCACAGTGCACTGATGTAAAGGGCGCAGGGGGCGAAACAACAGTAGTGGCGAGAAGTGATGGCGTTACTGCGGGCGTATGCGCCGGGATTCGGCAGCAACTCGGTGGCAGAGTGGTTCTATTGAATGCAGCGAAGTCAGCCGGCCCTGTTACTCCACAACAACGCTGCTCTCTTTGAAGGCGATCCCAAGCCTCTGAGAAATCTAAATCTGAATCGTAATCTTTTGCGAGTCGGATTCTTAACTGTGGGCGTAGCTCTCTACAAACTCTTTCGAATCTGAATGCCCAATAAACTCCAATAGCGGCGTCACCCACAAGCAGTGCCAATAGAGCAAGCCAATAGGCATTCAACATGCGTTCGGATAAGCGTAACGCTGCCATACAACCCAGTAGCTGTAGTAGGCCAGCTTGTGCTGGTAAAGCAGCGTATCCGTAGAGGAAGCCGGGCTGAGCAGCCCCGAGTCCGGGCACCAGTGCGCGGCGGTAGTCGGCCAGCGCACGGCCCGCCGCCGCGCAGAAAGCGAGCGCGCCCAGCAGCAGCGCGCCGTTGCACGCGTAGATCCAGATGCGGTAATAGCGCATTGCGCGATGCGCGGCGGGGTGCGCGGGGCGCGCGGGCGGCGGCAGCGTCATGGTGGCGGGCGCCGCGTCATGGCGCCGCCCGCGCCCGCGCCGCCGCCACGCGCCGCGCCCCACGCCTCTGAAACATAACAATAACAACAATAACAACAATGACCAACAGTAAACAACAAAAAATAGTTTAAACGTAAAAAAAATCTTGTATGTTTGCAATGCTTAAAATAAATTATGGTCACATTTTAATGAAAACTCAAAAATGACGAGACTAATAAATGGAAGAAAATTGAAGAAAGATCGGCTTATGAAAATAATACATCGAGATATCGTATAAAAGTTTTGTTTACTCTGTGTCGAAGTCACCAGGATCTCGATATCGCATTATTACTCGTAGGTACCTACGTAAGAATAAAAAAGCTTCCGACTTCCCATTATTTATGGCCTTTTGATTGCGGAACAAAACAAAAGTCCAATAACAACTTCGCTATTGAAATTGTTTGCAAAAGAATATCTTAAGAATAATAAAATTGAATTTTAAAAACAGGTGCAAACTTTTTAAAACCTTAGAAATAGCTTAATCATTTCTTTATAAGTAAATTTATGATTTGGCAGCTATTTACAACTATGTGACTATATGTGTGTCATCAGGTTTTGAAATCGAGTGACTAGTGGTTTTTGTGAACGAACAGTAGACCTCGCGAACGGAGCTCCGTCTCGCTACAACAAACTTCCCCCTTTTCCCCCTTTTATAATTTTTCTTTTGATAACAACCAGTGGAGAATCAGACATAAGTACAATGTTTCCTCCAAATATGATTGAAGTCCTCGCAATTTCCCCCAATCAAAAAAGCTCTTGACAAAAAAAATCTAATACATCAAGGACCACATATGCGTTCACAAGTTTCGTAAGGATCCGTTCAGAAATACAACCTTCAACACAGAACTAACTAACAAGCATACACACATACAGCCAATCTTGAAATGGAGACTCGCGCTCGCTCGGTCGATAACCTTGAAAAAAGTTTATCAATACAAGGACAAAAATATTTTGAAATAAGTAATGGTCATGGCTTTTGTTCCATGCGTAAATAGTGACATCCGCAATACTTACAATCCGCCGCCCGTGCCGTGGGCGAGAGTCCTGACTAGTCACAGGAGAGGCCTCGCGACCCTGAGGAGAGCTCCTACCACGCCGGTGTGCGTCCTGAAACAACATCCCATATTACACTCTGCTCATCATTATTATAGTGTGGATCATCATAATCCCTATCTGTTACGGGCAACGTGATTAACAGGGCCGTATTAATAAGGGCCGGGCATTATGAATAGTTACCAAAACCATCGGGCTATTTGATAAATTTTAGTATTTTAATTACTTAGGCCGGTCCATATTATAATGCCCGGCAGCCCGTGGTCCATTTAATAAATCAGCAGCAGTTTGAAGCTCTACGCTATAAGTGATCACAAGCCTAACCTAACCTAACTAAACTAAGCTATGGTTTTATTTAAAAAAAATGTTTTGTTTTTATAGAGGGGGGTTTCCCCCCCTTCCTACTAAACACGCAAGTTCGACCGCCCCAGAAGTAAACTAACGAATATACTATACTTATTCTAGATTATTTAATAACAAAAATACTGCATTTCTTTTGTTTTATTATTTTGCCCAACACGTATTTGCCCTTATACATACTGACCGGGTAAAGTGATAGTCATGGCATTTTAATCAAATTGCCCATGTGACATGGGCATTATGTATACAGGCCGGTCACTATTCATAGGGACTATGGACTTATCAAATTGCCCGTAATATATCCAGCTTCTCCCGAGATTCGCCACATTCGGTTTGACTTATTTAGGAGGAGTTTTAGTGTTTTGCAAAAAGTTATAGTAGTTAAAATAAAAGATATCAGTGTCATCTATGTTGGTTATATATAATAAACAGTAAAAATATTTTGTCTGTACATTTAGTATTTTTGACTGAAATGGATAGAGGGACACTTAAAAAGAATAATGAAAGCAAAAATCACCGGAATTTCTTGTCTGTCTGTCTGTCTGTCTGTCTGTCTGTCTGTCTTCTGTCTGTATGTGTACATTTTCACGCAAAAACTACTGGACGGATTTGAATGAAACTTTTTTGTTGTATAGCTATTAAGCCTGGGCAACATATAGGCTATAATTGATTTTGAAAACTGGCACCTGATGAAGCACCATAGCAGAACAGTTAAACTATAAGAAATATGGAAATGGTGCCTTAACAAAAGTCGTTCAACCTGATGAGCATTTTCTGCTGACGTATAAAAATTGAAGATCTGGAACATCTGATGAAGAACTGCAAGAGACCAGCTACACTATAACATATATGGAAATGGCGCCTTATTAAAAGTCGTTCAACCTGATGAGCATTTTCTGCTGACCTATAAAAATTGAAGATCTGGAACATCTGATGAAAAGATTGGTAAATCAACGCCCAGCCTAAACCATAAAAGCTATAAACTTGAAATTTGGACCGAAGTTTTATGTTAATACGTAGTGCTCAGATAAGAAAGGATTTTTCAAAATTAGACCCCTAAGGGGGTTAAAATTGAGGGCAAAGTTTGTATGAAAAAAAAAAAAAATCTTCACTGATTTACTTGAAACTTGGCAAGAATGCTTCTCAACAAAAATAAACAATGGCGTGTTTCAGCGTTTTTTGAAATTCAACCTCTAAAGGGGTAAAAAAGGGGAGGTAAACTAATTTATCATCACAAAACCGAAACTATAAAAGCTATAAACGTGAAATTTGGTTAGTGTCTTCATTATACTATATACTGCCCACATAAGAAAGGGTTGTTCACAATTTCAACCCTTACAGTCCAAAAAAAAGGGGTGAATTTGCGTACCTATAGACAAATCCCATTTGAAATTTCGCCGCCTACAAGCAATGCATGTTGGCTTATCGGTAAAGGTCGCGGAATATTTTTTTTAAGTAGAGGGTTCGAATCCTGCCAGACATGACTTCTTTTTACTTACTTTTTTTTTGTTTTGTATTAGTTTTTTAGAATTCTATATATTTTTAAATATTTTAGTAAATAAATATTTCAAAAAAGTAACTGGAAGTAGCTGGATCGAATCCTGCCACAAACAATAATTTTCTGATTTCGTTTTTTATTTGTTTTCTA
This sequence comes from Ephestia elutella, assembly GCA_018467065.1. Lineage (NCBI taxonomy): Eukaryota > Metazoa > Arthropoda > Insecta > Lepidoptera > Pyralidae > Ephestia > Ephestia elutella. The sequence goes on from CM031578.1 coordinate 12,021,785, forward strand.
GAATTATTTTCTTACTTTTTTTTTAATTTTGAAAAGAAACGAATAAATTCATTTGCAAATTTATTTCCGGTCATCTACTGATTGTACCAAGAAAAATATCCAATAGATGGCGTTGATAAAATGAGAAATGTAAGCTGAAATTATTTCTCAATGTTTCCAATAGATGGCGCTGCGCCATTTTGGTGATTTCTACTTCGCGCTATTAAGATTTTTAACAGCATAATATAAGATAAGATATTTTGTCTGTACAGTACATTTAGTATTTTTGACTGAAATGGATAGAGGGACACTTAAAAAGAATAATAGAAAGCAAAAACATTTTTTTGGAATTTTTTGTCTATCTGTCTGTCCGTCCGTCTGTATGTATGTACGCGTTTCACGCAATAACTACTGGACGGATTTGAATGAAACTTTTTTGTTGTATAGCTATTAAGCCTGGGCAACATATAGGCTATAATTGATTTTGAAAACTGGATCACCTGATGAAGAACCTTAAAAGAACAGCTAAACTATAAGAAATATGGAAATGGTACCTTTGGAAAAGTTTATCAATTTGACGAGCATTTTCTGTTGACGTATAAAAATCGAAGATCAGGATCATCTGATGAAGAATTCCAAGGGACCAGCTACACTATTACATATATGGAAATGGCGCCTTAGCAAAAGTCGTTTAACCTGATGAGCATTTTCTGCTGACGTATAAAAATTTAAGTTTATGGAACATCTGATGAAGAACTCCAAGAGACCAGCTACTCTATAAAAAATGGAAATGGGGCCTTAGCAAAAGTCGTTCAACCTGATGAGCATTTTCTACTGACGTATAAATAGACAGGACACGGGATAGGATAAAGAGGGACTCGGGGTGGGAGTGGTGGTACACGGGAAATTGTAGATAACGAGCAGACGAAGATCGTTTATTGAATGAAATATCACTTTTGATTCATTTTAACACCGCGACTATACTACGAGTACCTAATATATTCCCGCGGGACACGGGATAACCAAATAGCTGAAATTTTGAGTACTGGAGTTTAGGTTACTACAGTTTGGAACACAAAAAGATTTTTCATCTAAGGAAACTCATCAGTACGGGGAAGCAGTATTTATAATAAGATATTTTCCATATTTTTCGAAAGGTGCTTAATTATTGTTAACTATGAAAGTGTTCCTAATTTACTGTATACAATGATTATATTATTCTGTAGTTGTCTGGATTTATTTACGTCGGATCTTACGGCACTAATGGTAATAGATTGCCTATTCTTTCTCCGAAACCACACGCTGTATGCTGGACAATAGCGCTGACAAATTCCACGGGCATGAAGAACAAAGGATTGGGACATTGGCATAGAGAATTATCTATTATATGATTAAACTAGCTAGCCGGTAACTATTTCCTGTAAGGTATTTTAATAATGCGTACTTTATTCTGGATTTATCATAATAAATGTGATAAAAGTAAAGTTACCTACGTTACACTGGCCTAATTTAGTCCCAACAGTAGGTAATTTATTTTCTAGTCAAGTCAGGTACTACATTATCGGAGAGCTCATATCTAGAGCCTATTGTTGCAAGTTGTGTTATCTGATCTGACAAAACATTGCCAACGACAGTATGTTTAAACTTTACGCTAAAACTCGAAGAATATTTACGAGTAACATTACGAGTACTACATTATATTAGAATTAAATTCAATATCTAGAAAGAATTAACACGTATATACGCAGTAATAATTAATACATTCAAATAATACTATACTGAACTGCTGTTACAAATAAAAATGGTGCATGTCTAACTCTCGTTAAACCTCAATTCTGTGACTCCAAAATAATTAGGTCAGTCCAGTACAAACTGTTCAAGTTATTTACAATTCGCCTTCAAATCACATCAAATAAAAAATACTGTATATGGTTTGATGCTTTGAATTTAGCACTTCGGTACTTCGGTAAACTCGGACTTGGCATTCTAGAATCGATTGACATGTTTCATACGTGTATGCATAGAGCTAATTAATACCTTATGGTTCTACAAAAGTACAATAATAAAATATATATAAATTCTTCTTGCTGCCATTCGTACATTTATAAAATATTACAGTATTTACAACAGTCTAAGAAATGAAAATTATCTTCATACATGTCTATATGTTAGATAAATACAAGAAAAAGATTTACTTCTACACAATCTTTTAATAATAAATTTTGTTAAGTACTTTTTAGGTCAGTGTTTGGTCAGAACATAGTAGCACATAATCTACAGACCTATTTTACTAATGTTTTATCTATCTTTAACAAAACATTCGACTATAAGTTTGACTAGTTGCTAAAACTCAAGTATTATATATAAATATTTTTAAAGATATATTCAGTTTTGTAAAAAAAAATATAAATAATTTAGAAATCAATTTATTTGTTTCTACAAGCTAATGGAGCATGTCTATATTTATTATTTAAAAAATTATTTTATATCACTAAATATATCCATTACTGTAAAATCAAGTAACTTTTATACTAATTTATTCAATATATAAAACAAAAATAATGATGCTGTCTTTAATATGTTTAATTTAAAATTTTGTTGTATCTTTAAAATTAAACAGCTACTGTTTAAAATCTTGTAAATTCTTAAAACAATAATTTCAAATCAGATGTTCAGATCCAATATCTCATCTCGAACTAAATCCTTTTTTTAAGTACAATAAAAGAAAATTTTCAATTCCTAATTTAAACTTCACTTCTTGAGTGCGGCCAGTATCGAGGTTGCGGTACTGTTTATAAAATATTACGAGTATTTACAAACATTGTTTCCGTAAGAAATCCGTGAGTTGTAACTAAATATATCTTCTACATGAAAAAATATATATGTTAGTAATTATGTACGTACAGTATAATGACTAAAGGAGTTGTTTACCCTTTTGAAATCAACACAAATTCATTTCGCGAGTAAATGTCAAGCGGTCTTTGAATGCTTCGTTGGTAGCATAATGTCAGTTTGGATTATATAAATCCTTCGTTCTAGAGAGCTATGCGAGGTCACACCTGCTCATCATAAAGAGCACACAGAAATAACACGCTATACAAGTCCTTTATAAGCAGTTATAAAGTGTTAATCTTAGAGCAAAAAAAACGAACAAATTTTATAAGTCACACGTATAGTATATTTTAGTAGTTTGACAAAGACAGAGCATAAAAGTATAATTTTTTTAATAAATTAAATACCAATCTAATCAGCTGTTAAAAACTTAAAAAATTAAATGATATATGCATAACTACTCCTACTCATGTGTTTAAACTAATTGGCATTTCCAGCTTTTTCGAAGTTCATGAAGTGTTTTATCATCCTTATATTGTGTTACTTTGGCAAAGCCGATAAAACTCCCTATTAATTCATAAAATATTTAATATAAATATCTAGTATAAAACAGTACCTACTAAAATATACCAATACGTATTTATACATTTACAATACAACAAACTGATAAATATATTATTCATAATACCTATAAAACTAAAAATACTAATATTGTTAGTTCATATAAAATAACTAAAAAATGTTAATGAAAATTATTTTTTATTAATTAATGTTGTGTGCGTTCGTGATTTAGTAAAATCTTTAGTTTTAATGTTCGATCTTATTTTATATACAAAAATGCTACCAGAAGTTTACTAGTTTATAATTAGTTACTGGTATTTTATCTAATAATGTTCGATCTTCAAATACGTCTGAAAATGCTCATCGTTGAACATGTTTAGGAATTTATATTTCTTATAGTTTAGTTCTGAATTTATAATGTTTATTTTCAAAAAAATTATAGCCTAAATGTGAAATTAATAGTATACAACAAAATTGCATTAAATCTTCAGTACTTTGAATTATCGTGATCATAATAAACAACAAAACATTAAAAAAAATTTTCGTTTATTATTCTTTTTATTCCCTATGTTTCAGTGAAATCCAGACAAAATTTTTATTTTTATTATATGTTTAACAATTCAAACAATTGTTAGAAATTTCTACACTCTCTAACATTATACATATTTATTAAAAATATGTTTACTTGGTTTATCTACTCGTTCGTGAATTTCTAAAACACTCTGTTAAACTAAATAAAAAGTGGAATGATACTCGGATATTAAAATGGATCCATGAACAAAATTGAATAGATTGAACTGTCAAATTTATGACAATTTAATTACGACGGCCAATTACGTGCATATTGCGATGAAAATCTTTTCCTTTGATTCATACACGTGATTAAACGATATTATTATATAATACTACCGTGAATTTTTTTTTTTTAATCTTGTAGAACATTACCAGATTCGTAAAAAAGTGGTTTTCAAAACTTTTTTAAGTTTTGTTTAATTTGAGATTTTTGTTTTCTTTTAGTTAGTATTCTTTAGTTTACTTTGTAATTTTTGTTGTTAAATATTTTAATGTTACATATTGTCAAAGTGATTAAATTTATTTAATAATGTCTTATCAATAAAAATCTCTGAAAATAAAAGTGATCAACTGAAAAAATTGTTCCGGTGTTAGGATTAATAAATATGTTCAAACTATAATTTTATTATAAAAAAAATTATATAAAATTTTTAATTTGATTTTGACAATTATAAAAAAATATACTACTTAATACAATTAATCGAACCGCCAGAAGATTTTCATTGGTGAATAAAATATAACCGAATTACATAAATTTATTCAATGATACTACAATAAAATAGTCTACGATTATATATTTATAAAATGTATTTTTTTATACTGTTTGATTTTTTTGAATGTTTAAAAATTAAAATTTCTAAAATTAAAAACAAATGTAAAAAAATTATTGTTGTTTTCATTTGAAAAATCTACTAGTCATTTATTATTCTACTGTCAAACAAAGCATATGAGAACAGCGGGGTCAGCGTGTTGTGTACTGAATGGATCCGAGGTCGAACAAACATGAAGCATCACCTTCAACTGCAAACTGAAAATATAAGCTATTTATATTTTCGTTTTGTTTTATTTACGAACAAATACTACTGAGTATTCTAAATAATTTTATATTGTATAAAAAATAAAAATCTATAAAATTTTGATGAAATTCAGTACACACAGAATATATAGAATACACCATATAATTTTACTCATTTCTACCATAAAATAAAATACTTTGATCGTTTATTTTTATATAGTTAAGTACCTAAATAATTGACAATAAAAAAAATACAAAGAAATATTTTGTTTGTTTTTTTCAATAAAGGATTTAATAGTTAAAGTATTTATTCTTACTGTCTAATTTCCTTTGTGTGTATCTCTTAGTCATTAGGAATTTGCCGTGCAGAAGTTAAGAGGCAAATGTTTGAATTTATCGGACCCGTCTCTTTGGCTGACTAGTACGCGGTCGAAAATTAGATGAATTTCTACGTTCTACTTTTTAAAAATATTTTATAGCTATTTTTATGTTTCCGATTTATTTAAAAAATAGTTGTTCAAAATATATAAAAGAAGAAATAAATTTTAATCGAAGTAATGTTGAGATATTTGAATACATAATAAACAAATAGTACGCTATTTGCGAAAGATAAACTGTAAATCGTATTTTTTTGACTTTAAAATAAAATTGCATAATAATAGAACGTAAAATTTTCTGTGAGTTTATTAAGCCACAATCATAAGCAATATGTCGCGTTGACTACACGCCTACATTTCTTGCACCAATATGTTTTAAGAATCCTGCATTTGAAAGTCACTTGACAGCAACATTTCTAATAGACTATTTTGCATCAATCAATAAATAAAAATAAAAATAAAAATATAGAAATTTCTTATTGTCTACGGTATACATCTACATGTAGCACGCGGTAGAAAATTACATGAATTAAGTTTATACAAATTTTTAGAACAATATTTTGTTTCACACAGTTTATGTGTTTCCAAATATTTTTTACATGGTTTAATATATATTAAATAAAAAAATAGCAAGTTGTCCCATTATTTATTTTAAAAAAATTTTATTTAAAGATAAAATTCATATATTCCTATAATTCTCGTTTATATTATAAAATATTATTATTATTCCCAGCTACTTCAAAATTGGTTTTTCATTATTCCATCACACAATTTGATAAATAAATACGTTCTAAAATTATGTATTTCTATGGACAGTAACATTAAAAAATGTAGGTATTCCATTTAAAATAAAATAGTGGTAAATGAGCTTGTAAAAATGATTTGTGCGGCTTGATGCGTGAATTTTAAAATGCTTTTATGAAAATTTATTTTATCAGTTACTTCTTGAGTTTCCTCTCAAGCCGAATTTTCATATATATATAATCACTCCAAATCTTTTGGTGAAAATATGTAAAAAAAGCTCATTTAAGAAGAAAATGTTTTTGATTGTTTATTTTTTGAATATAAAATGTTGATATACAAATGTTGATTATTAGAATTGTATTTAGTTATTTATCAAATTTCTCTTTTATACATAAAAATATTGTTGCAAAAGCTTTTGAGCCTGACTGTACTATACGTCAGCTAATTTTACACTTCTAATTAATGCGTAATTTGATATTAAATGCGTCATTGATATTAAAATTTTGAGAACATTTTAATATTACCGCGAGAGTAGAATGATGAAATTTAATTTAAAAATATTATTTTTTCACAGGAGTAGTTAGGGAACATTTTTTTGGGAGTACTTTGGGAATAACCCCCACTATGACACACAGTTTTCTACATTCCTTCTATTAAAGAATCCCTAAAAATATTAAATTCTCGGCCAAAAAGCATAAAAAAATAACTCTTTTCTTTGCCTTAGGTATCTGATAATTACGAATAAGCTGTATAATCTAAGTAGATCATAGATTTTATAAAATTATACTATAGGTAAATAGTAAAACATAATAAAACGTAGAATAAAAAGAACTGAACTGCATAACCAAACCAGTAACAATGTCGTATTTACATCCAATAAAGTAAAGCGCAAATAAAATCTCAATAGTGCTCGTCATGTCTTTATTGCAACGAGGAATCAAGAGAGAAGCGATGTCCCGATACTAAGGAAAACATTGTAACAACGCGTAGCGGCATCTGCTGGCAGCTCGCCAAATTCTATAGAGCCTTCGGGCTTCCTTACGACCTTGCCGCTGATGACGTGCCTAACCGATCAGTCAAGTGGTAACTTCTGAAAGCTTTAGTTGGGATGCACTGTCTTACTTTGACAGTAATAGTAACTTTAACCCATCTATGATTTTATTGATTCCATGCATGCTTGGTTTAGGCAATTATGAAATAAATACATTGAGGATTGTTCGTATTACTTTTAAAATAAAACTAAAAAAGGTTTAAGTTTAGTTAAGGTAAGGTTTTATTTTATAAGTATAAGTATTATTTCATAAAAGAAATACATTCAATAGTTGGCCCTGTGTGTGGCGAGACTGAAGAGAGCACAAATTCTTGTTATTTCACTAAAAGCATTTCAGCAGGCCGTCATAATAATGTGGGTTGTGAAGCCCAGAAAATATCAAAATTGTTTTGACCATAGTTTCCAATATTTTTGTAGAATTTTAATTTTAGTTACGGATAGTAACTATTTGAAACTTTTCCAGATCTCTAAGTACCTAAGTTAGAAATGCGAGTAAACATTTAATTACGTAGTATATGTGCACTACTATAGTTTCAACGATATTTCTTATAATCTCAACGGTACAAAATTTTATAACAAAAACATACCTATATAGATTTATACTAGCTGTTGCCCGCGGCTTCGCCCGCGTGGGTTTCGCTTAGATGAAAAATCTTTGCATCTAAGCGAAAAATATGGTATAGTGTAGCTGGTCTCATGCAGTTCTTCATCAGATGTTCCAGATCTTCAATTTTTATACGTCAGCAGAAAATGCTCATCATGTTGAACGACTTTTGTTAAGGCACCATTCCCATATTTCTTATAGTTTTACTTCTGTTTTGGTTCTTCATCAGGTGTTCCAGTTTTCAAAATAAATTATAGCCTAAATGTTGCCCAGGCTTAATAGCTATACAACAAAAAAAGTTTCATTCAAATCGGTTCAGTACTTTCGGAGATTAGCGTGATCATACAAACAGACAGACAGACAAAATATTTAAAAAAAATTTTTGCTTTAAATTTTTCTTTTTAAGTGTCCCTCTATCCATTTCAGTCAAAAATACAAAATGTACAGACAAAATATTTTTACTGTCATGTATAGATAAAAACATATACATATAATATATCTTTAAATATCAAATATAAATATCAATTCGAAAAAGATTATTTTTCAAAGCGCGAATCAGGTTCAGAAGCAAAGTTTTTACCACTGCGCCACTGAGGCTGATAAAACTGGTATTACTTGTTTCACACTTTGTTTCTGTAAATTCGCCTATTATGTGAACGAATCGTAAATCACAGCGCTATAGTATGTAAAGGTCTTTAGAGGATTTTATGGACGACATGCAAATAGGATTGCCATGGGTCAACGTGTCAAGGCTTATTGTATTCATGCAAACGGACATAGATTCACACACTCGCAAACATAAGACATAAAAATGTACTAAAAAAGAGAAATGGCGACGCCATTTCGTATTTACCAACGTTTTCATTTGGGTCGGATCTCCTAAAGATGCAACTAATTAAAATTACGAGTTTATTCCAAACAGCGAATAGAAAAATGTCACGTTATATACAAATGTTTTATGCAAACAAGTTTTATGATTATTAGGTAAGCACCACTTGTTATTAGTCCAAATTTATTGTTTATTAAAAAATGTCGACTAAACTATCTACATGTAACTTCAAAATCACGTGGTAAATATGCAAACAGGAAAAAAGCCGACCCCTCTTTTAATCTTGATATAAGGACGCCCTGATTTAAAAGACTCGATTTCACCGTTTTCGCTATTTATCAACATTACAAAATTATATTAACCTGTCCTAAAACTTGATTAAATGAGACAGAGTACCCCTGGATTATATGAACGATGATGAATGGCGGAGGGCGTGCATTTTGTAATATTATGTGGCATACTCTGACTAAAAACACTGTTCGGTCTCCAATTCCGCAGTCTGAATTTTGCTTTTGCCTCTTCCCCGCAACAACGTCTAGGAGCTGTCATGTACATCCAAGACAGATCCATTGATAACTTTGATCGATGATTCGACTTTTTTGTACCTTTAATAAAACAAAAATGTTTTCATCCTTTCGTGAAAAATATGAAAGTTAAAAGAAAATCAATGGAAGTAAAAACGCCTGTTAATATATCTAAGTTTGCTGGTAACTAATGCTTTGCCTTCCATATGAAAAATCCTATAACACATAGTAATAAAATACTAATAACACCGTCTTACTGTCACAACATAAATTATAGATAATAAAATTCCTCACCAAATAAAAGAGCTGAATTTAAAATTGTTTAAAAAACATATGAAAATGTTGCTAGTTGACAAATGCTATTACAGTATTAGAGATTTTCTAGATGATAATTTTTGACATCCCTGACTGTATTTAATTCCTATGATTGACTTATTTTAATTATATTTTGAGTGTAATATCATATTTTTATATATTTTGAATTTATTTTTTGCGGCAAGCCATCTGACTTAATTTGCACACCGTTTCAACGGTTGAACATTGCTGCTCTGTAACATCATGCATTTTATGTATCAACAATGTTTTTTGGCAAATAAATATATCTTTATCTTTAGATAAATAATACTTACTCAAGAATTTTGAATAAGAAAAATACATGACATTAGTTGATTCTTTGCAAAACTAGTCACTGTATAACAATCGTCATTGGATTGCGACTAACCCAAAGTGAAAAGGTTGAATTTGAAGCAAGTTGTGCGATCCCTTTTCTCGAGGTCGAAAACTGTAAGAAACTTCCAAGTTTTGAATTTCTGCGTTTGACGAGGGAGGACATAAAGAGATAAGCAACGCTTTTGAGTTTAATGTTGAAGAATCGTCGTATCGCTCACTAGTTTGTAGTGTTAGCTTAGTTAGCTTGTAAGTTATGAGACTGAAGTTTACAATTTAAAATATTATCCAGTACAAACGTGTATTATTAATACGAAATTATGATAGGTTGTTAGCAAGGAGTTCAAAGTCAAAGTCAAAAATTCTTTATTGAAACTTGACCTTCAAAGAAGGCTCTTTTTCACGTCGAAAACTAATCATTTATCATAATATATTATGTCTCAAATCTACAAACTACTAGCATTTCGGAACGACCACTGCTGAGAAGAAATACCGAAAGAAACTCATGAAACAGTCTTGATCGCCTAACATGCCAGAGGGGCTATTTGGTAACTCTATACATACACTAGATTGTGTACAGACAAAAATAAAATAAAATATAAGAAACATGTTTGTAGTGTTAGCTTTACGGATTATCTACTGGAAACTGAACCGTTGCAGATAAGTTCGCACATGGCAAAGGTTAGTTTTATTACAATTTATAAACAAGCAATGGTTAACGTTCGACAAAGCTCGTTCCTCTACTTATCTATAAAAAAATATAAAAATACATTTTTGTAAATTTATTCACTAAAAGCATTTTATAACCATTTTAGAATAAAAATGAGAATCTCAGTAAATCCTTTGGGAAGATGATACATAAAGATTTAATTCACATTAACATGTAAATTAAATCATAAGCTCCTATTGCAGCCTAATAATGAGAGGTCCATAATCGGTTTAAATAGCTCTATCTCTGCAGAATTAGCGATACTAAATTATCCTATCACAATAATGCGCGGGAATGCAATCGTCGTTGGCGGCGCTCCAGGTCCAATTGTAAAATGACAGAGATTCACGCCCGCACTGCATAGTTTCTCCTCTATTTGACCTAAAGCGACTGAATAACGAGTAAGGGTCTGGAAAGCTGGTTTTAATGTTAACGACTCTATTTTCTTGCTAGACCTGCACTTGCTTATCGTTCGTATCGGTTGTAACATTGTATGTACATGTATGTGATTAATAATTTAATTGTAAACGTAAATGAATACACAAGTGGAAGATTCTACAAGAAAAAATGGCCAGGGGAATGAGCGATTTTTCTGACAGCTAAATTAAGAAAAACAAATCAGTATAAAAAGTCTCAACAGATGGCGTTTTATTAAAAGCCGAGTCGTAATATGGCTGTACTAATATTGAGCGCTTTTTATTGTTAGCCAGAGACAGAAAAAAACACAACAGTTTAACAGTTGCACAAATCTCAATATGAATACTTTTTAGATGTTTTTTATAAGGTTTTATTTTTTTAAATGCCAATACCGTGCATTTTTGCTTTTTGAATGGTCTCGCCTTTTACTAAGCGCCACCTATGAATTCATCTGAAACATTTTTTTTTTAATTTGGGTCTCGGAAAATCCCTCATTGTACCTACAACTTTTATTTATTAATAAATACTTTTTTTTTAATTATATTAATTGAATTCCAACTAAAATCCAGTTTACCTATGAAAACCCACGCAATTGCCCCCAGCGCATTAATTAGATTCATTAAATCCTAACAAAGGAAGTCATGTAAATTTTAACGAACATTGGACGTTGTGGTAAAGGATATCGGTGTAAGTTAAACTCCTACTAAAACCCGAATGCGCTTTCGACTTTTAACTAAAAGCAGTTACCGCAACTAAGGCCCGCATCCACTCTCCACCACTAAGCCGCTCCTGTCGATGTGGGCGCACGGACTACTGAAAACTGAGAAACTACTAACGAAAATACTGAAAAATTGATGCATGCCTGTACTGTGCAATTCCCATTTTGAAGAGTGCAACTTGAATGTTGTTAGAATTGAAAACTTCTTTTTCAGTATTTCACATTGCAGGCAATTTTTATAAAACAGTATCTTAGTATTTTTCTAACATACGGGTAAATCCCGTTTGGTTGGTCACAGTAGTGTTTATTTAATTTATACTGTCGAAACATAAAAATGTGCGTATTTTTATACATTTCAGTCACGTGTAGCCGAGTTCCTTTAGCACCAAAAATAGACCTGAACTCAATTAATTAGAGGTCTTAAATCTCCATCGCGGTACTACCAGCTAATACGCGCGAACTTTCCAGTGAATGGAATTTCATTGTGTGCCTGATAACCGATCGTGATATTTTTTAATGACCGTCTCTAATTCAGGGTGTATACACTCTGGCTTATTTTTAAATGGGTCCTAAAATAATGGGTACATATAAATATCTCATTTTTATGCTCTGGAGAAAATATAATGAACTCCCATTTACCTTATCGTTATACTTCCTGTTTCTACTTTCAGCATTTATAAATAAATACAAATTGTACAATTATCTCTGTCGACTAGATTCATTATCATCATCCTCATTCTATATGGCTCTGCATGTCTACACATTGTCATTACATCTTACGGTTCACTATATGTATTTATGCAATATGAAAACTTGTTTAATATCTGAATTCTCTTATTCCTATCAAGTATTATTTTTTGTCGTACTTCAGTTGGCAGCAGTTGGCACATTCTTCTTTAGTAAGTTTTCAGAGCCTTCTTGAAGGCCAAGTTTTCTTCAATAAAAATTGACTTTGGACTTTGACACGTCACGATCTTATTACAGTTTCTTGCTTTTCACTCAATTTACAACAGGACCGCCTATCACAGTTGTTCCGATCACTAATGGTATCTAATGAAGTCCCATTCCTCGAGTACGCATTGTTAATGCTGTTGTTACATCTCGATCCTGTTTCCTACAGATCTTTCTGTAACATTGATCTTGCTTACTTGAATTCCGGTCAAACTGGCTGGAAGGCATCACAGAAGCATCCCTATAATCACATAGCATGTATCTGAAATGCGAAACCGAGATCGTCCACTTCGGATTTTCTTTCAATTAGACTTCAAATCTTCTTACTTCTCTTGAACTAAGCGTTTTCTCGAAATAACAAAGAAAACGATATAAACAACGATAGATTTACACTTTAATATAAATAAAAATTACTAGATCTTCCTATTTTTACTTAGGACTGAATGGATCGTTGCTTTGCTCTACTTGTGCACTCCACGACAAGAGCCCACACTCTCGGCACTTACCAAGAGTCGCGAGTTAACTTCTAACAAAGAACAAAACTAGTCTGAGTGCGCTCAGTTAAATACTTGGAACATACATAATTATTTTACTCCTCTGCACAATGATCTCTCGCTTTGTTCTTAATGTTAGCAGAGGTAGTATTTTGTGAAAGACTTTAGTGTCCCGAGCACTCTAATTATACGGCTTCAAGTAAATTAGTAGAGTTAGTTTGGTAGTGTTTGATAGATAACCTTTTAGTCTCAATTATACCTAGCACTAAGATATGATTAAAAAAAGATTCCATTTTTTATCACCTAAGTACATTAACATAGTAACTAGTATAATACATTTTAACATTGTCATTTCTGACCGCATGAAATTTATCGTTACTGGTTTACCGCATTTGGCTAAAATCCGGTTGACATTATCCTAAAATATATTTTGGTTTGAGTCAATTTGCAGAGGACAAGTATAACGTTGTAGCCCGTGTGGTTAACCCAATGTTGATCGGTCGCGGTAACCACACTATTATATGTTTTGCTTTTGTACATTTACATCAAACGTATAATGTCTCTACATCGGTACTTAATCGAACTCTACAAGTATGTATTTATGTAGTTCACGCTGATCATTTGAGGTTAAAAATTCGGTAGTTCCCTTTGCGCACATGCATTTCCAAATATTTCATCTATTACCATCTCATAGCCATAGCATGATTGTTTGTTTCATTTTGTACAGGCCACAGTGTACTGTACAGTTTTGTACGGGTAGGATGCAGAAAGTATAAAACATTTAATTTATTTGAATAAAAATTTCAAATACCTATCATAGAGAATTTCACAATAATGGACTTTCTGCTGTCTCTTGATATCAATTAATATAACAAATATAATAAAACTTCCAACCAAACAACGCTGCTGAAATGCATTTGTACTCATAGTATAGTTTACATTGTTCAAATATTTGGAGCGGACAGGAGAGAATTAAAAAAAAGTTTCTATCGGAGATAGTGGAAATCAATCAGAGGGACGTGCCGGGTCGTGTCTATCAGAGATAGCACACATCGATCCCGGCGATTGCTTTGTGCCACAGGAAATTAGTTTCAAACTTGTGAGCGACCAGCTCACTCCTTCTGAACCCCTCAAATGGACTCGTCTTGAATTTATCTGAACCCCTCAAATGGACTCGTCTTGAATGTATAGCAGCAAAAATATATATTCATAAAAATATCTACCTTACTTACTTCTCTACTTTCAGTAACAAATTCCTCAATTAAAAAGTCGAAACCAATAAAGCATAAGTTGGCTTCACATCTTATAATGCTAGCCGACTGTATTCAAAATCAATTTAATAAAAGTAAGGTAAGATGTTTTACATTGACAAAATTATATTTTTTTAAAATATACGATTTAGATCATCAGAAGTCAAAAATCATGATTATGGAATTTTGTCTATCTGGCTGGATACTTTCTTATTAATTAATTAACCTTAAGAACACAATACTCAGAAATATTCTTTAGATATGACATCGAATCGAAAGATCCAACAGGAGAACGAGTTAACGAGTCGGCTGTACGTCGCTATAACTTCGTAGTTATATCCACGTTTCTGACATCTTTTCGAAATCCAGTAATGCGGAAGTCGTGGACGTCGCGGAGCCTCGCAGGAAAGGTATCATAAATTTGAACCGAGCAGAGACGCAGCAATTCCTGGTTAAATCTGTTACATAAAAGTCAGATTCTAAATGTATTTCAGTATTTTCATGGAAATGTTTTCCAAATATTTTGTTATACAACGCAATTTTGTATATTTTATTTTATACATATTTAGTTTCACCAGTGCCGCGATGTGTCTGTAATCAGATCATGCAAGTTAAATTTAACCCTTTCGCATTTTCGATTGAGCTGAAATTCTCAATGCATATTCATGTAAATCAAATGGACAATACCTACTATACTATTATAACATGGAGCTAATGTAGTGATCGAGACTAAGGAGGTAGCAGGAACTCTATAAAAAATAAAACGAATGCTACCGAAATTTTAGGCTCATTTGATTTGAAAGTTTTATAAAATATCGAACAATTTACTTTAATGTACATGTATACATGTATGTTTGGTATAGCATACAGTAAATTTAGACAAAGTACCACTTTACGGAAATATTCAGTTTTCAGTGCTGTCACGAAAACGAAATTACCGCGATTATTATCATTTCAGTGTGGGTTTGTATGCAGTGACAGGTAGCAGGCAGGTTGCACCGTGCACCGGCTGGCACAGGTCGCAGGTCACCTGTCAGCTATCATTCACTGCTTCCCACAAACTTCCTCGTTTAAACTTGTACTACAATAGTATTGCTACAACGACTCGTGTCGTGAAATGGAACCATAAATAAATGTGAAGTTTATTTATTAAATCCGGTAATAGCAGCGACACAAAAGATTTATTAGTGTTTCGAGTCTGAAACGATATATTTAAGCTTTGGTTGAAGTAGTAATAGCTACATACATACGGATATATACTATCCATAAATAAATTGTTATGTCATTATTTTTACTAGTGTTCATCGATTCACATAGACCTCGCCCTTAATTTCCACCTTGACCGGTATTTGACCGTCGTCTTTACTACTATTTTTTGTAGGTTTACTTATATACCTAAACTAAAGCTATGCTATATTATCATACCTACGCATTTCTTTATTTATTTCTTACTATATTTAACTAATGTTGCATTTATTGTATTTCTCTATTTTCAACCAGATATGTTTCGAAACGTCGGCGCTATTCAAATCACCAAATCCTCGTTTGTTTCCAGCGATTAATGACCCAATAAATCTCCCTAGTACCTATCACGCTCTGGCTGTCCCATTTCCCTCAGGCATTATAAAGAACAAATTCCAAGTGATAAGAGTTTACATAATGACCACAGACACGAAATGAACGAATCTATTTGACTAAATACTAAACCTAGTTTAGTTAGTAGTATTAGTTCAATAAATTATAAAGGGTTTTTCAATAGGGACGCTCGAACTTTGGAAGTTGATAGCGGTGATCTTGGAAAAGCGATAACTGTAAAATTTGGCGGGAATACTTATTTATTTGTGACATTTCACCATGGACAGCTACACGCTTTAACAACGCGTAGAAATTGTTAAAATTTATTATCAAAATTAGTGCTCTGATCGCCTAATGTTTCCTTGCGTTGCGTCCAATGGTATTAATTTTGGTATACATGGTCGCCCCGCAGAGTCCACGAACCATCGTTTAATAAACAAAATTGCCGGTTTGGAGCGAGGAAAATCCACGGGGGTTCTATCAGGTGCCTCTAAACCCCGAAAAAGTCAGTTTGGCGTGGATTTGGTCCGGCGGTAGCACTGGCCCTTATTTCTTAAGATGTGCAAGGAGTTGCGCTCACTGTCTATGGCGACCGATATCCGACGATGATAACAAATTGTAGCCAATCAAATGCAAATGCAATTGCAAATGGTATGGATCTCACGAACATATGGTTCTAGCAGGACTGCGTCATTTGCCATACTGCACGGGAAACATTAATTTTATTGGATGAGAAGTTCGATGGCTTCGTTATCTCTCGTGGTGGTGACATCAACTGGCCACCGAGATCGTTTGATCTAACACCGCTTGATAATTTTATGTGGAGCTACGTATAGCCTCGAGTGTATGCTGACAAACCACAGACAATTGCTGCCCTGAAGGCCAACATAACTCGCGTTCTTCATGATTGAGCCCCATTTATGCGAAAATTTCGTCCAAAATTGGTCCACCGGGATACACCATCTTCAGCGGAGTCGCGGCAGCCATTTGGCTGAAATTATATTCAATAAATAATGTCATCAAATTTTCTTTAAAATGAAATAAAAATTGTAGCAATATCACTTAAACAGGATGTTTTATTCCATTTCGAAGTTCGAGCGCTCTTAATGAAAAACCCTTTGATTTGATATACGAATGAAATATAAGTAAAGTATTAGGCACTTGAACGACCTGAATGAACGCGAAACTATTTCAGGATTTTATATAAAAATGTCAAATAAATTAAGACTAATAAAATAAAAAATAAAACAAGCGAGTAAATCTTAACAACTAGGAAATATGTACTTACTCGTACTATGGCAGTGTGTGACACTCACCTGCGGCAATATTTGGACATCGTATCGTGAGTAATGGCCTGATCCAATTTTGATGGACGCAATTAGGGATTATAACGATGTACTGGCTACGTGAGATAACAACATAAAGCGAAAGCCTTTACAGAACCATAAGCTTTTGTACATGATTACGGCGAAACTCACAATTTCTAATTGCGAATAAAATAGGAATGTGATTTGATATTGCCACAAAAAACAATGAACACTATATACAGACGTAAAACATATCTTACTTAGGTGGCATGTCGATGTACTTCTATACCGTGGAAATTGCCTGAAAGAAAAGAAATGACAAGTAAATATTTGCAACCGACATAATATCTCGATGCAACCGGTGTAAGCCGCGGGGCGGCTCGCGGAGCGGCGCCGGCGCGGCGCATTGAACTACTATAACTTAATCCTATCTAGTAGAGATTGCTGGACTTAGGTACATCGACCGTCACATTTTTTAGTTAACTAACGAAATACTGTCAAATTATTAAGAAAACATATCCCCATCGTGTTATCTCTTTAAAGGTATTTACTAAAAGTTCAATTTCAAAAACTGAAATTATTGAATAATGTATCACTAAAAATACAATTCTTTATTACAAAACAATCTATATCATGGCTATAATTTTGTGTTCAGTTTCGAAATTAAAGAGTTCAGTAGTTGCATTTCATTCCTTAAATGTCCTTCCCTTTTTTTTACGTGTGGAAAGACCTCTGTCTCGTCCGTCCAGCCACGGGAAGCCGGACGGGTATGTGGGGACTTGAACCCACCAAAACCACACGGTAAGTTAACCCCTTACCGCATAACAATGCCAGGACTGTGTGCTTTCTCGCTTCGCCACAGCCGTGGCGCAGTGGCCGCTACCACGGCGGACACAGCATGGCTCTGTTCTCGAAGCACCTCTTCAGCGAGAGAGGGTCTGAATGGCCAAAGCGGAGAATAGGCTCCAAAATTTCCCGCAATAGGGTAAAGGCACACTTGACACGGCTGCGCCTTTCCACCCGAGGGCCGTTAGCGGCCGAGCGACGGAATTTCGTTTCCGCCACCCAACCAGCCCTCAACTCTTTTGGGACCTGACCAAGTCAGGCCCTACCACATCTCAGCCGCAGAGGATAGGTCGTCCCTATCCACTGCGACCGAGACAGGCCACGCGTCGGCCGCAGAGGACAGGGAGAGCGCCGCACACCGCAATACCGACAGCGACTTCTTCCCCCGCGGCCCCACCGACACCGTGTGCTCAGCGCCACGGCCACGCTTCGAAGTCGTGGAGTGCGATAAGGAGAACAGCGCACCACACAATACTCCTCTTCTCCCCGCGACCCCTACTCACGGCTGTGAGAGTAGGGCGTGTGTGCCCCCTACTCCCAAAGCCAGGCCACTAGAAAGCAGTGCATCCTCCCGGCCCGGGGTCGTCACTCCCAGGCCATGGGTTCCTGTTAGCTTGCCTGCGGCCGAGGCAAACCGCTGGTACTGGCTCCCCCATCGGGGCTACAAGATCTAGAACCCTTTCGGGAGTGGTTAAATGTCCTCTTCCTGTGCCAAACCACCTTGACGGACTGATCATATAGGTACCGCATATACCCTAATATATATTTTGCGGTTGTAATATATGTACCTATGTTTATATTGGTTATTCCCAAAGTACTCCAAAAAATGTTCCCAAACTTCTCCATGAAAAGTGTCATTCTACTCCACGGTAATATTAAAATGTTTTCAAAGTACTCCACGCGATTTTGATATCAAAAAGGGGTTATTATTACCAAAGTACTACCAAAAAATGTGCTCCCCAAACTACTCCATGAAAAAAATAATATTTTTTAAATTAAGTTTCATTCTACTCCGCGTAAGTAAATATTAAAATGTTCTCAAAGTACTCCACGCACGATTTTTATTATCAAAAAATCATTAATTTTAAATAAAAAGTGTACTTGACGTATAGTACAGTCAGGCTCAAAAGCTTTGCAAACAAAATTTCTATGTATAAATTCAATAATCAACATTTATCAAAAACATATTCTTAAATGAGCTTTTCTTACATATTTTCCACCAAATAGATTCTTGATTATCATACTTAAATGTAAGAATTCGGCTTGAGAGTAACTCAAAAAGTAACTGAGGAAAATTTACATTTTTGAAAAAAACTTAAAATATGTTACATAAAAAGAAACATCCAATTTCCGTCTTAGCGGCTAGTAGGTTGCGACCATATTCGTTCATACATCCATTATAACAAGCTAATGTTAAACATGCACACATTTTCTCAATTCAAACTTGCTTTAAACTTTTTATCTTTGATTTAGGATCCTTATTCAGAACTTTAATCAGAACGATATTCTTTGAACGATTTTGTGACTGACTGTACATAATGAAATATTTTATAATTATTTAGATGGAGTAGTTTGAGAATTGATATCAAATAACTTTCCGCGGAGTACATTGAGAATAATTCAAAATACCTCATGGAGTAGAATGGGAACAAAAATAATAAGTATTTTTAAATAATAATAATTTCGTGGAGTAACTTGGGAACACATGTATGAGGATTCTTATCTTTTTAGAACAAAAAGAAATGGAGTACTTTTTAGGGAACAACCCGTTTATCTATAAATATATAGATACAGTATACTATACCTACATAAACTTAAACCTAACAGTATAAGCGGTTAGGTATATTGTAATGCCTCGTAAACCCTAAGCTCCGGGTAGTAATTCTTTAACTAACCTATTTACGAAAAGTTAGGGACGTCACCCCTAAAGTAATTACATGTTTATAGTTTCGATATAACATGAACGTTATTATCATTGATGATTATGTCAAAAGTTTCATATATCTTAGGTCCTATATAAGTAAATAAGAAAAGTAAGTTTGTTAATTCATCGTTCTGAAACTTCAGAACCGATTCCGCTGAAATTAAGCGTATATATTTATAGTCAAAATAAGATAGGTACTCTTTAATACATGTTGAAGGAAACTTCCAAAAGCTGGTATAGGGAGCGAAGAAAAAACATAGAATGTGCTCAATGCCCGCTTCTCTTCCAGCGATCGTAAAAGCTATCAAAAGTAGTTATAGTTTTAAGTAATCTGTGGTAAAAATCAGTCAAGTAAATAAACTTTATACAAACTGGGGATTCCTATCATAGATGGCAACCGTCACTATGTTCGAACATCCATTCCACCAATAAGCCCAATAGTCAACTAAACGAGCTTTCAGTCTCACGACTCTTTTCTCTTTCTTCTCGGTCTACTCCTTTTAAGAGAGGTTATGCTATATCTGGTTAATGATTAAACTTTAAGTTACCCATGTTTTTGGCATGTTTCTAAGCCGGAATGACGTAACTGGTGTCTTTTTTTTGCCAGAACAATTCAGAAATTAAACCAGTAAAATATTAATAGCACAGTTTATTACAAGCGTATATGTGAGATTAAAATATTATTTCATAAACATGATGTTCTATTCCAGTTTTGTAAACAAAGGATACCTTGAGATTCCTAAATAGCCAGCTGTGTACAGTGTAATGCAGAAACGCTGAAGGTCGGATTCCTTTCATACAATGCCTAGTATATACAATTTCCAAGCTTCACCATCTGTATAACAACGGGAGGAAATTCTCTGAAAATGTGCGCAAAGGAATCGTATAACTAAAGTGTAAAAGCATACCTATAGTAAGCATATGAAATGTTGCTTCCTGTCTGTATGCAGTCTAAAATTTATATAGTAGGTTGTCAGTGCAATTATGTAAAGTAACTCTCTTTAGTTGCACCTATGCGAATATACAATGGAATACAAATGTAGCTTATATGGCTAATGTATACAATGGCAATGAAAAACGAATGTCATTTTTTAGGGTTAAAATATTTTTTAAAGTTGAATATACGGAACCCAAAAAATATTTTTAATTAGAATATTATTTATTGCCAGTTAGTCAGTGTTTTCATTTTTATGACCTCTTTTAGGTATTGTAAAGCGTATTAAGATATTACGAATGTGCGACATGAAACCAAGTCTCAAACTAAGTATTGACGCAAAAGTGGTTGTATAATTATCACTCGGTCTGACTGAAATATTATATATCCTGTACGTCATTACAAACCATGTCATTAGCAGACACGGCATTGACATCATCAAAATTACACCGTCAATGTGAAATTAGTTATAATCTGTTCTTAGTACTTGGCATCCTCAATGAAAATGGCATAGGGCTATAATAGAAAATAATATTTTTTTACCGTTACTTATATTTAGATGATACTTAGTTGGCGCCCGCAGCTTCGCTCGCGTTAATCCTTTCTTAGCGGATGCCTACGTCCATAACACCTACCTGCACTGCATGCCAAATTTCAGCCCGATCCGTAAAGAAGTGGTTTCAATAGCTTTGTGCCTTGATAGATCACTATGTCCAGTCAGTCACCTTTGGGTTATATATAATAAAATAATAGATAATATAGATATTGAATAAAAATTTATTTAATGTTATTTCATGTCTTGTACCGTAAAGATAAGTATTTACTCGTACACAGAGCATGTATATACTTAGTGATACACGTTCATAAATCCTCCGGGGAGCCCACCCATACGAAGTTGTTTACATAAGGTCTCATTTAAGATACATTGTTCATCTTGTATAAGTGCATGCAGCTTCATCGCCTTATAACATATTCAAAAGGCCTTGCCGCATCAACCCAATTTTGGTCGAGTATCTTTCTGTACAGATTTAATATGCCAATTTATGGCAAAGGTGCTTTTATACTTTGCCTCTATATAGGTACTTCAACATTGTTTGTTCGCCTCAATATCTAAGTAAACAGTTTCAATAATGTTTAAAATCTATCTTTTAAAGTCAAATAGATGGTTGATTGATTTTCCAGGTTTATCTTACTTAGGTAGCAGATTTCTTCAGAATCGTTAGCGCTGCTGTCTGCTAAACATAGAACAAGCTTTGTGCTATTAAAATTTCTAAGTCAAGATTCGGTTGCTCCAGAATCGGTCAGAGAGCAGAGAGGAACAATCAGAACAATAGCGTAACTGACATTTATGAAATATCATTTTTACGCCATATTTATTTTATCCGTAGGCACAAAACATCATGAAAGTTATTCGTATAGATATTATCCCACGTAAGCGAGAATAAATAACATCGCGTGACTGCCGCCTTCGGCAGTACATATGGACTTTCTTTAGCATACACCTCGTACTAATAAGTCGGGTGTTGTGCATAAAAGTGTGTGGCTTTAATGTTCCTATACTCATAAGTACTTATATAATACGATGGAGCACATTTGGTTAACGATTTTAATACCAGTGAACCTAACTTTAATAAGTATATTAAATTACGTTGCTTATATGAACCAAGGCAACGGTTTTGAGCTTCTCATAATAAATAACGGTGTTAATATAAACATACATAATTATATATTTTAGACTTTTTCCAAAAGCTGGGATATCTCGTGTCCGAAGGGCTGGCTGAATTTCAGATCAAGTAAACTGAACAGAGAACCTTACCAATTCTTTTTTACCATTTTTCTTTCATGCGGGCTATCTGCAGCAGAAATTTCTGAAGAAATAAATAATTCCTTTGTACTAAAGGATTAAATCCATACTTAATATTATAAATGCGAAAGTTTGGATGTGAGTTTGTGAGTTTGTGAGTTTGTGAATTTGTGAGTTTGTGAGTTTGTGAGTTTGTGAGGATGTTTGTTACTCAATCACGCAAAATCTACTGGACGGATTTCGATGAAATTTGGTACAGAGGTAGATAATGACCTGGAATAGCACATAGGCTACTTTTTATCCCGGGAAAAAGCACTGTTCCCGTGGGAAATTCACGCGGGCGAAGACGCGGGCAAAAGCTAGTTTATAATAAATAATACTCAAGATGCATATTTTCATGGACACCCAGATTTTAAACCTTTATTAACAAAACGGCCGCAATCTGCTTCTTTAATTATAGTAATTTCAGGAAGAACTCAGACACTTGAATAATTTTTGCTTGTGTACATCGCCACACTAATGAGTTTTCTTTTCAATCTTTTCTCCTTCTTTCTGAAACCAATTATTTTTATTTTTAACGACAGAATAGTTATCAGAATCAAGCTCATATAATTTCTCTCAGTAATGCTTTTTTTAAACTAGCTCTGTTGGTGTTGTGTCCCACAGCTGGGCAAAGGCCTCCCTTTTTTCTGTCAGAATCAGTCCGGCTAAATCCCTCATTCATCCCTCTCATTTGGCCTGTGGTGTGGCTCCTAGAATAGCACCAACCCATCCTCTTCCCGTGGGTAAAGTCGTAAGAGGCAACTAAGGGATTTAAAACACCGGAGGATGGGCAGCAGCATCTTTCCGCGTACTATGCCATCACATCTGCGATCGCCAACCCGCCTGCTGCAAGCGTGGCGATTACGGCAAAACCCTCCATGGATGAAATCCTTGGGGAAGGCCTTTGTCCAACAGTGGACGTCTTTTTCGGCTGAGAGAAGAAGAGAAGAAGGCAAATCCCTCATACTATAAAAAGACTATTATGTCGGCTCTACCTCTATAATATATGTAATAATACGCACGATCGTATGCTCACGCTCTGATAAATAAGTAAAAATGAGGGTGAAACCTTCAAATTTCACCCTTCGTGTCGTACTTACAAAGTCCAAAGGTTTACTCTGATAGAAGCATTATAGAAATTATGTTAATATAGGCAAATTATGTTATGATAATCTATCTTAATTAAATAAATAAATTAATTAAGAAAATTCACAAAAAGCTTTTGCTCAGAGCTTTACTTTCTTTGAGACTATAAGGTTTGTTCTTCTTTGCACTTTCCTTGTACAGTTTATTTTAATACACATAATTATAAAATAATTCTACTCCTACAACAAATCACTTTATTCCATAGACTGCTTCGCATCGGGTTAAAATTACAGAGCGTAGCCGTACATTAGTGTCTAACTGCTAAACTCATCCTGAAGAAACCTACCCAACAGTGAAAGCCGCATCGAATTTTCAGCGTGGTCTAGAATATGAAAAGTTCTGAGATAGATAAGGGTTCCCTTTGTTAAATCTGGAAACCTTATAAATTCAAATTAGGATAGGTTGTGATGTTTTTGCACTATAACAGATTAGCCTAACAAATTGTTAAATTCCAATTCTTAGAAAATCTTTTAAAAGATGTCCTAAAATCGTTTTGGCTTTTGTTTCTTTTAGACGTAACGATAACTCCTAGAAAATTCCTCAATATTTTTCTCTGCTATATGGTTGCTGTTTCTAAATAATGGATGTCACGTCCATATGACAATCCGGCTAGTCGTTGAACCGACGACATTACAAAACGGCTCTGTTTTGTAAAATGTCTCAGCCGTAATGTGTAAATACGGCGGATTATACAATCCGACTGCGACATCTACTAACGAAGTGCTGGGCGTGGGTGGGGTGCGGTATTTATGTATAAATGCAAGGCGGTGAGTGACTGATCTGTAGAATAGTACTTACTATTCTGTGGGCGCTACTGTTTTCGTTACACTATATTATGGTATACCTCCGTAATATATTCGTAATACCTTCGTAATATATGCATACATTATGGGCCTAAATTCGATGTAATAAGACCTCACTTTACCAGAGCGCAAAGTGTGTTGAAAATTATTTTTCTCAAAAATGCTCAGAAATGTAGACATTATTGTAGAAAAAGTTTATGCCAGGAAGTTTGTGAATCCTGGCGCATGCATTACTTTCCTGGCTTTAAAGCCGGGAAATTTGCATGAAAATTGATACCTGGCCGCTGCTCAAAACTTTTTAATTCATCTGTCATCTCTTGTCACAGTCACATTAATTTTATGTAACTTGTCATACAGCCAATTGCTTTCTATTATAAACAATGCATTATTCGAGCATTGAACACATTTTTTTTAAATATTAATGAGTATTTAATTCTATGATATTAATGCATTTTCGTTGTAAGAGAAAAAATAAAATCTATGCCACATATTTTGCGTAAAATATGATCGGACTGTATGGGCTATGTTCTCCTTGTCACTAATTGAAAATTTGTCCTAATATAACAAATATTATGACATTATTTATTATTATTTTATTCATTTATTTATTTGGCATCTCTTTTTTTACATTTTTTTTTATAAAGTATTACAAAAAATAGAAGACGGATAAATAAGTCATTAGCTGAAACGCGGCTCCCAGCAAAAGAGTAATCTCCTCACAATGCGGGCCGTGCATCCAGGAGTACTCCCGAGTTATACATATTATTTTTGTATTAATTTGTTTATTTCTTCATTTCTCACATTTATTGGAGAAAAGCACTATTCATGCATCGGCGGGAATTAGAATTTGCTGGACTCAAAATTATTCCTTTCTCGTCCAGCAAATTCTTACTTCCCGGCCTCCTGCAATAATGTACTATTATTAAATAGCTCGTTCTAACTTCCGACCATCACTAGTGTCAAATTTGTTAAACCTACCTATTCTTTCATTTGGATCCCAATCAAATCAAAGATATATGTGTTGTAAGTCTATACGGAACCGTTTCTAACAAGATTGGGAGGATATTATCGCTGTTAGTCTTATCTTAGGTATAAGAAAGTTATATTGCCGTGAAATAGTTACTTAGATCTATGGATCTGTTTTAAAACAGCTCAATATAATATATATCGGATTCAAAATCGAAATATCAATGCAATTTTATTGAAAGAAAAGCACTTACATGTTTCGTGTAAGTAAAACGACTCATGAAGTGATGCGGTATGAGTTTAAAATGGATAATGGATTACAGACACGTGTAGAAAGTTTATTATACATCTGATGAAAATTAGCTGTTCTAATTCTGCTTGATTGAATTTGGAAGCTTATCGCGCTTAAAACGGTGGTTTGAAATCGATAAAATCATTATCGACAGCTTTTTTCTGTATTTTTATTAAAGCGCGGTTAAACATTTGGCTAACACACGAACACTGTTTTTGGTATGGTACCCAAAACGCCAAGGGATCTGTACATACTTTGTATCAGAGTTCAAGCTGTAATAACTGTGTCCGATATCTCAGTAGTAACTGTGTTTTCTTAGTCCGTGAACTCAACCAATTTTTCTCAGTTCGTATATTGAATCTCATGGAAAATAGGTACTACTTTGTTCCAGTTTGTCGTTTTTTACTGAACAACTTTTTTTATGTAGTCTGGATTTCTGCCAACGAAAGTATTAAGGCGCTTGCAGTTAATCGTGCCTGTTGATCTAAGTGAACACACATGGTATAGTGTGTGAGGTCATTTTTAGAACTTTTCAAGAATTTTTTTAACAAGAATGGAATAATTCACGCCTAGTGTGGTAGATATACCACTAGGCGTGAATTATTCCATTCTTGTCTTACAATTACTGTTGCGCTTGAACATTATAAATACTTTGTTCCCATGTGAATTTCTTAGTACTCTCCTACACTCCCTAAGGAACCTACATGCCAAATTTCA
This sequence comes from Ephestia elutella, assembly GCA_018467065.1. Classification (NCBI taxonomy): domain Eukaryota; kingdom Metazoa; phylum Arthropoda; class Insecta; order Lepidoptera; family Pyralidae; genus Ephestia; species Ephestia elutella. The sequence goes on from CM031578.1 coordinate 12,048,435, forward strand.
TTTTCCTACACCCAATAATTCTTTGGCTGTGCGTTGTCTTTGCTTCTATTCACTCAGAATTTTATACGTACCGACATCTACAGTCCTACTTCAAATTTAATTCAATCAAATCAAATTTTAAATCAACCAAACATCAACAAAGAATCACAGCATCTATAAATTTCTGGAGCGTCTTTCATCTTCAACGTAAAGTTATAAACTGGTAAAAATAGTTATTTTTGTCAACTCGCTGAGTTTTTCTTATCAAAGTTAAAAGCAGCTGTTTCTCAGTAACTTTAGACCAGAGGGGTAGGAAATACAGACGCCAGATAAATTCTTTTGTGTGGTGTTTTTATTTTCGTATCATATTTGAACGCTAAATAAATCACGTGATATCGCATTATCAATATCAACTTTCGTACCTCATTTGATTTATCAATTATTGTTTTAAATGCTTCTTCAGTTTAGGTTACTACAAAATAAATATTTAGGTACTTACATGAGGCGTAACATATAAAGAAACGCTTTCATATTCACAATGTAAATAGGGATAACCTCATTTAATGATCGTTTTACAATATAATATACGTTTACATGGCATTAGCAATTACTATACAATAGGGTATTTGACAAGGTTTTTTTTTTATTTGATTTATGGAAAGATTATGTAAAAGTGTAGTAACAAACTTGTTTTTATTTTTTAAATTTCCGACCTAATTATCAAGTTTTATATCTAATTAAAATTACCAAAAAATCCGATGCCCCGGAAAAAATCCGATCACTTCTTGTCAGTTCACGAAAAACAAACCCGAAGCGTCCACACCCGGCAAGCGGGCCCAGCGCCGTGGCGGGTAGAGAGGCGCACCGAGTAGGGAAAACACCTGTGTGACGTCACCGGGCTAATCGGAAGTGTTCTTGTAACTGTTCGGCGTATCTCCAAGTTGGTATGAATTTTCAATTTGAAATAACTAGGTAAAGTTAAATCGAAAATAAAAAAATAAAACAGTTTGTTATAAACCTTGTATATGATCTTTTCCATTTATTCAAAAATATGTTGAAAAAATTTTACACCTTGTCAAATACCCTATTGTAGAGCCTTAATCTCTACATGAAAAATTCGCTACGGATTTGCTCATCGAGTGAAAATCGGCATTCGGTACCACATTAGATGTCAAAATTCATTTCAAAGCTTATTCCATCCTGCTTCATGCGGTTAGATTAGTGGTCAACACAACTGCAAAATATCCTTTTATTCCGAATTCTGTGGTCGTATTCATATTAGTTAAAACTGAATTGGATGATCAATTTATATTATACTAAGTTTTCGCCCGCACGGCTTCGCCCGGGCGCGAATTTCCCACGGGAACAGTGCTTTTTTTATATATCTACCTATATCCTTCTCCGTACTTCCAGCTATGTATATGCAAAATTTCAGGAAGATTGGTTCAGTAGATAAAGCGTGAAGAGGTAATAAACAAACAAACAAACAAACCCACTTTCGCATTTATAATATTAGTTAGGATTCGAAATAGATCAAATTTATTACTGAGCGTGCATAAAGGTATATGGTACGCAGCACGCAAATCAGCACTTGGTAGTTTTCTTTTATAATAACATCTTTTAAAATACTTATTGCAAAATGATCTGGCCTGATAATTTCAACTTTCAAGATGACTACCAATATATTTTGCAGTTGCAGCAAGGTGGAAGCCCTCATATAGGAATAAATATGGGGTATATTACTATTGTGGCACAATTTACGACCATAAAAAAGGGAAAGGACGACTATTTCTTTTAAATATTTAAAACGGTCCTGTGAGACTATCGAGGGATATTTTGAATATGAAAGTTTATTGAAGCAGGGTGATGGATATTCACACACAAAAAGTATTTGACCTGCAACTCTAGGATACAAAATTGATGGTTTGCGTTATTATTTGATTTTGTGCTAACTTTGTGCAATTGGATACTATTTTAATGACTCCAGAAGTAGTTTTACATTTAATATGCTATTCCATTTTTAGCTTTAGATGCTGATATTTAGATAGATTAAGTACCAACTATAACTAAGTATAGCAAAGCTCGAGTGGGGAGCTGTAAATAGATAAAGTCCATTGAAATGGCCTCTTATCTGGGATACCCGATCCTTGAAGGAATGGGCTTAAGGGGGTGACTTCAAACCCACCCCCCATGGACATGATTTATTTCCGTAAGATCGCACTAGAACAAAGATTTAATTAAGGTTAGGGAATGTAAGAAGTTGGAGTGATTCTCTCTCTAGAAAGCAATAATTGTTGAACTATTTTTATTATTTTCCTTTCCGAGTCCCAGCTTGTAATATTATAACGACTGATGTAATAATCTCCGTTACGGGATACTGTCTTCTGCAGAAAAGTTATATTACAAATAGGATATTTTTCATTAAATGAATCTATAATGACAGGTGAGCTAAAATCTAAAATAGCCACACAATGGGTCTCTCCCTTGCTGGCTGATGCCGAAAAGGGGCCGCCCCAGAACGAGATGTGGTCCGAATGATCTGGACGCGACGGATATTAAAAAATAATATTTACTTTTACTTACTTCTTATGTACTTACTGTCGTCCTTATAATTTAATAAAAAATAATAATTTGTAAACTTGTGCTAACAAGAGCCGGTCCAAACATTGCACAGTTTTAAAATACAGAGTCCGTGGACGACAAAAGGCGAGCAAGTTAGCAGTAGTGCTAAAAATAGCGTTTATCCAATTACCGAGTCTCCTCAGTGCCGGAGAGTCCACAAATTCTCTGCATTAAATATGCAATCCGGAGCCCTGTGCTGGCCCTCGGCCCTACTCCTTTTTTCTAATATGCACTCTTTTCAAACTAATTGCATCTCATTTTTAATTTTAAAAGAGATTAAACAACGGTCAGAATCAGCTCAGGAGCTTTTTTTTTAATTTACCTGCCAACCATTTTGAAAAGAAAAGTGTATTATTTGTTAGTTTGTAATTCAGCATATACGCCCATAAAAATAATTTTATACCCGAATAAGTAAGAACTTCAAAATAACATATATCAAGTTTTATTTCTTTATTGTACATAAAATATACAAAAATAAATGTACAATAGGAGGACTTAATGCATTAAATTGGAGACAAAAAGCCAAATCTTATCAAATTGTTCTCCATAAAATATCTATACAGTAGCAAAATTCAATTCACCGTAATTGCTAATATTGCTATGCATAATTAACAAGATTGACCTTCCACTATTAATTTTCATTAGTTCGGCTTATCATGGCTGTAATGGTCTCCGATAGTGGAAGCAATGTAGCGGACAATACTTAATATAAGGGAAGTATATCCTTAAACTATGGGCACAGTCTTTCGACTGCTTAAAAAGTATCGGAAGTTAAAATTCACTGTTTCCTTAAAAATGCTCTTTATGTAGCCAGTATTTAGCACAACACATAAATTAAACTTACAATAAAATATCGTATAGAGCCTCTTTTAGGATTCAGTACCACAAAAGGCAAAAAACGGAACCCTTATAAGATCACTTTGTTGTCCGTCTGTCTGTCAAACATTTTTTCTCAGGAACGCTTGGAAGGTATCAAGTTAAAATTAATATCGAATACTCCGATCCTTGGTCTCTTTCAGCAAAAAAAATAATCAAAATTATACGTCAACGCGATTAAGAGTGTATCACGTCCGCGCGCCCGACCGAGTTTAGGTATTTGATAGACCTCAGCTGGCTGTGTGCAAGTCACACGCACACATCGACGTGAGATTGCTGCCAACCCGAAGTAATAAGTGACAGGGATCCGACAAAGGATTTGTAGGTACCTATATATATTTTTTTTCTGCCGCTTTGCACGGTAATGACAGTCACTAAAAATAAAATTACGACCATTTTCTTATATAAAACATACTTCTTGGCGCGACTTGGCAGTAAAATGGGACACGAATGCCGCGACAGAAAATGGCATGACCGGGTCTTGCCAGGTTACTAAAAGATGTTAAAACATCTGCCTGGCATCCCATGAAGGCCAATTTTTCGGGATGAGGTTTATAATAATAGTATTTTTTGGATCCAAGATGGCGGACAACTTTTTTTTTTTAATTTTGCGATATGGGTATTGTTTTATAAGTGTTTCCAGTGCGCTGATTACGAAAAATAACATTTATTTTGGAATCCCAAGATGGCGGAAAACTTTTTTTTCAAGTCACAATGTATAGGTATGGTTATAAGGGTTTTCAGGTGCGATAATGACAAAAATAACATTTATTTTGAGATCCAAGATGGCGGACAACTTTTTTTCAAGTTTACAATATGGGTATGGTTATATAGGTATTTCGGTGCCACTGATGACAAAAATAACATTTATTTTGAGATCCAAGATGGCGGACAACTTTTTTTTTTTCAAGTTTACAATATGGGTATGGTTATATAAGGTATTTCGGTGCGCTGATGACAAAAATAACATTTATTTTGAGATCCAAGATGGCGGACAATTTTTTTAATTTTGCAATATGGATTAACATTTTGCAAGGTTTTTGGGGACGCTGATGACGAAAATAACATTTATTTTGAGATCCAAGATGGCGGACAACTTTTTTTTAAATTTTTTACAATATGGGTATGGTTATGTAGGTTTTTGGGGACGCTGATGACGAAAATAACATTTATTTTGGAATCCAAGATTGCTGACAGTTTTTTTATTATTTTACAATATGGGTATCGTTTTATGGGTTTTTGGGGACGCTGATGACCAAAATAACATTTATTTTAAGTTAAGCGTCCTCGAAAACCTATTAAACGATACCCATATTGTAAAATAATAAAAAAACTGTCAGCCATCTTGGATCTCAAAATAAATGTTATTTTCGTCATCAGCGTCCCCAAAAACCTATAAAAAGATACCCATATTGTAAAATAAAATAAAAAATTGTCCGCCATCTTGGATCTCAAAATAAATGTTATTTTCGTCATCAGCGTCCTCAAAACGTAGAAAACGATACCCATATTGTAAAGATAAAATAAAAACTGTCTCCCTCCATCTTGGATCTCAAAATAAATGTTATTTTCGTCATCAGCGTCCCCAAAAACCCATATAACCATACCCATATTGTAAACTTGAAAAAAAAACTGCTCAAGCCATCTTGGATCTTAAAAAAATAAATGTTATTTTTGTCATTAGCCGCACCGAAAAACCTATAAAAACTTATACCCATATTGTAAAATTGGAAAAAAACGTTGTCCGCCATCTTGGATCTCAAAATAAATGTTATTTTCGTAATCAGCGCACTCGAAAAACTTATCAGCTCAAACGATATACATATCGCAAAAAATTAAAAAAAAAGTTGTCCGCCATCATATGGATCTTGATTTAGATTTATTTCGATTTCGATTTCTATGATTTCGATTTATTACGATTTCTATGATTGCGATTTATTACGATTTCTATTTCATCAAAAATTGTCGGCCATCATTCATGAGTATGAAAATGGTACCTATATAAATTTTAAAAAGATTAAAAGTAATAAATATGTAACTCTGATCTACATTACTCTCTTCGCTGTCTGGTGAATACATGAACACGCGAAAATTAAATGCCTCCCGAGCAGCAGAGCGACGTGGATTCCCTTTGTCTCTTACCGGGCAGACTGATTTTTCGTGGGCTTGGAACTCGTATATATTGAGCGATGGCATTGCCATACAAAAAATGTATGGGGAAAATTTCTTAGTGAATTGTTACGATATATAATATTTTTTTTGAGTTATTTTTCAAAAATCTAAAACGAGGCAACTTGTAGCTAGTTTAATAAACTCGCGATTTAACATTATGTAGAAATTATAATTTGTGTTTTTTACATAATGATTTCGTTAAAGCCACGTGAACCTTGTTTTTCATATTTTTCGTGTTTTCTGGAAGGTATTTACGCAAAAATAAAGGCAAAATATTTTTATCTGTCTCGTATAAGTAGTATGCAGTTATTTGAGAAGCCTATAGTACTATTTTTATTATCAATAATGATCTAGTTTTGGCACCAGGGTCAATTCAGTAACGCCTGTTTTGGCTAAAAACGTGTGATGCAAAGGCTTAAGAGATATTGCCGTAAATTTTGCGAATTTTCTCATATATTTTTCGATTTCAGACAGCAATCAAAACCTCATGGGGTACTTCCCATTGACCTAAAATTATGAAATTTGGCAAAGCAAGGTCTAACAGAAACAAAGAAATAAATCTGAAAATTGGAAATATCGTTGTTGAAAGTTTAAAAAAAGTGTTACAAACTTATTTTTGCGCTGGATTCAGTATGAATCTTTGGAATCGAACTGCAAAGTTAAGTTTGTTTTTGAAACTAGTTGGTCTCTTTAGTTATCGCTGGTATAATGTGAAGGATGCTTTGCGTGTACGGAACCCTCGATGCGCGAGTTTGACTCGCACTTGCCAGCCTGGTTTATTCAACCGACTTCCCAAAAAAGGAAGAGGTTATAGTGTTTCTGATGTATGTATGTTTTTTTTTATGTTATGTTCTGCCGATTTTCTCCGCCAATGAGGGATTTTCCGAGACCCAAATTAAAAAAATAAATAGTTCCAGATTACTTCATAGGTGGCGCTTAGTAAAAGGCGAGACCATTCAAAAAGCAAAAATGCACGATATTGGCATTTAAAAAAAAAACCTAATAAAAAAACATCTAAAAAGTATCAATATTGTGATTTGTGCAACTGTCAAACTGTTATGTGATTTTTTTCTGCCTCTGGCTGACAATAAAAAGCGCACAATATAGGTTCAGTCATTATTACTCTCGGCTTTCAATAAATACCCCATCTGTTTGAGACTTTTTCTATGCTGATTTTTTTTTCTTAATTTAGCTGTCAGAAAAATCGCTCATTGTGGACTGATTTCCAAAATTGTTTTTTCATTCGGAAAGGGTGTATTCCAAAGTTGGTCCCATTTTAACCAAGGTTTCTCAGAATCTGTTCGATAATTTATAAGATTACCTAACAAAATATAAAAATATCAACATTAAATTATAGAGTAGAATATATAAAACTCAAAATTTTCTGTGTATGTCCCCAACATAGAAATAGTGATTAGCGACTATAAAAGTTGGATCATGATTACTTAGGCAAGTAATTTTTAGCAATACCATTTAGAGTGGTAGCTCAATTTCCTCAAAGTAAAGTTTTTTAAAGATTTTATTCCGAATAATATTAGAAATCACGCCATTTATTACCAGGCAATTGGTGGAGATATAAACCCCTGATAGACATTGTAACTTTACTAAAATAAATAGTTATATTTGTTTTATTATAAAAGCTGAATTTAATGTTACTTTGGGAGGCTCCCAAGGGTGCTTTTTATACCCATGAAAATCATCCTTGCTATCCATACTTACCTACATAAGCAACTAAGATCCAAACTGCATACCCTAGTCGCTAATATTTTTTACCCGTATACTACCACTTTCAGAGAAACATTCTGCATTTTTAAAATAAGGAAGTTTTGGTCATCGCTGTGGCTCTCGGTCTATTTATGTGCCAAAAATAATAGACAATTTGACATGTTCTGACATTTCAAATCAAATTGACATAAAAAGTTTCGAATTCTTAATTCTTTATTATCGGCCAGTGAAAGAAAAGTTTAAGTTTTTTATTAAAGAAAATAGGTGTAGAAGCACTTAAAATGATAAAATAAAACTTTTTTCCAAAAAAATGAACCGACTTCCATCATAAAAAATCTTAAAATCATGAAATAACAACAAAGAAAAGAAAATTTATTGTAGCAAGCTACCTACTGGAATGAGGTGAAGTCGATGCCAAATTAAAAATTTAATAATCTAAATTAGCATTAGAATCATGTCTATATATAAAATGCCTTGCTAAACAATTACATAACACCCTTTACTCTTGCACTTTGCACCGACTTCACCTCATTCAGTAGGTAGCATGCTAATAAATTTCTTTCTTTTTTTTTTCTTTTGTTGTTATTTCATGGATTTTGAGTTTTATGATGGAAGTCGGTTCATTTTTTTTAGTTTTATTTAGGGTCTTATTATCTCTTATTATATTTATTCTTTATTATGTTAAAATTTTGTCAATTTTTGAAAAAATCGTATATGTAAATTACCACTATGACATAGAACGTTAATTACAAATCATTAATATTAAATATAATATTAAGTAAAAGCAAATATAATAAATCAGCTTTCTATGGTTACAGCTTAATACTTCAGCATAACTTTATTCTGAAATTTACTCAAAGTCGCTAACTATAAAGATAGTTATGATATGAACTTAGAAAAACTAATCGTCGGAGATATGAAGCAATCCTAAGTTAGTAAAGCTTTCTGTGTACTTAGAAGGGATCAAACTAAGCTGAATATACTCTGTCAGCTACTCGTAGTTTGAGAAGTCCTTTCATTAGATGGCATGATATACCTGCTGTATTTAATAGTGTACCCGGTGTATACACCGTACTTATTCTTATAAATATAATAAAACAGTAAAAATATTTTGTCTGTATTGATTTAGTATTTTTGACTAAAATGGAAATAGAGGGACACCTAAAAAAGAATAATAGAGAAAGCAAAAACATTTTTTGGAATTTCTGATGCGTCTGTCTGTCTGTCTGTCTGTCTGTATAGTTCCATTGTACGCGCGTTTCACGCAAACAACTACTGGACGGATTTCGAATGAAACTTTTTTGTTGTATAGCTGTATTAAGCCTGGGCAACATATAGGCTATAATTCATTTCCTTTGAAAACTGGAACACCTGATGAAGAACCATAACAGAACAGCTAAACCATAAGAAATATGGAAATGGTGCCTTAACAAAAGTCGTTCAACCTGATGAGCATTTTCTGCTGACGTACTAAAAGAAATTAAAGATCTGGAACATCTGATGAAGAACTGCAAGAGACCAGCTACACTATAACATATATGGAAATGGCGCCTTAGGCAAAAATCGTTCAACCTGATGAGCATTTTCTTGTAGACGTATAATAATCGAAGATCCGAAACATCTGAAACTGTTTGGAACACAAAAATACTTTTCATCTAAGCGAAACCTCACGCGGGCAGAGAAGCCGCGGGCGACAGCTTCAGTTTATAAATAAAAAATATAATCTTGGAGTTGGATTTTGGAAATTTCTAATTTTTATTAGATACGTTGCAATTGTTGAAACCCATCATCACGAAATTATAGAATAATATGAAAGAATATAACCAGAACAAACATACTTTTACTACATTTTTTTATACACCTATACTGAATGTGAGACATAACGATACAAGCAACTTAATTAAAAAACCCAGGCCATGTATTTTTTGCACTATGTAAACGAAATATGCAAACATCTGCTACCCGTATGTTAACTATCTAGGTTCAGAAAATGTGTAAATTCTGGTAAAATCTTTTCAACGCGAGATTCATTTTGTTTGAATAGATATTTTTCACATATCGTTCCTTCCTGAAAGGGAGATTTTATGGAAATGTTTCATACTCAGTGTGTTCCGTTTTCAACGCAAATCTTGTTTACCTTTCGAATTTGAATTTCGCGCGCCTTACCGATGCACCTATCAATCATCACAATTCGCTGTGCTGCAGTTCTATTTAGCCAATGGGGCGCCCGGACTTCTCCGCTGGCGCATGCGCAGATCCCTACCGGTGTCTGAGAGACTTCAACGCCATAGGCTGGTAGCAGAAGGCTGGTATGGCAAGAACCAGTAAAAACCTCTCCGTGTCTGTACGTGAAAGCGAAGGCGCGCGCGCGCAAACATTACACCCTTTTACTCAATTATTTTTAATAAAACTTCAAGTGCTCAACAGTGTTTTTGGAACTTTATAATCGTGTGTGGCTGGCCGGCCAGGTGTCTAAAAAGGAAGAACTATTCGTGAGGAATCGTTGCTAGAAGCCTGCTCTACGTGGTAAGTGGTTTGTGCATTGTTCCTATTGTCTAAATCGTCTGTAGCAACGCGCTTATTAGCAGCGAATGCTTCCAATAAGTATTCAGGTCCAATGTGGTGATTGATAGTGTACTCTAATTTCTACTTATCGAATCAATTTAGCCACATTTTTTGGTGCCGAAACCCGGGAACTTTGGATACCTACCTTCAGTCTGCCACAATACCAATTCGATTTAGTAATTGCTACTTCATTTACCGTATTCCACGCTTATTATATTTACCTAGTACAGCTAAAACGAATAAACATAACATTTTGTTTCAATTACTAATCGGAAAACAAGTCTTTGTTCCATTTTGTTTTGTTGAGTACCTTACCTACCGATTATCGATTTAAGATGGCTTCCATCAGTTTCTTAGAATATTTGTTTGAAAAATAAATTCTTTTGTCGTTTTATACTTATTAGCATAAAATTATCTACCGTTTTACCGTTCGCAATAAGCAATATTGCAAAATCCACCTTCTCATTAATTTTATGTTGATAGTTCGTTATAACTCGACTACTTTTTTCCAACCGTTCAACGTTTCCTCTTGATATTTATTTATCGAAAATTTATTTCGTTTCAAATTACGAAATATTTTTTATCGTGACGTTGTATCGTTTATCGTATCATATTTTCAACGAATTTTGGTGCGTTCACATTTTCATTATTACCGTTTTAGGTTAAAAATCATAGTTTTTTGTTTTTACAAAAAAAACTGGATTTTTATTTTTTTTATTTACCGTACATTAACGAAATATCGCAAACCGTTTTTAGTGTTCCTAACTTGCTCATTTAATTCATCCTTATCAATTTAATTTATTTCAATTTAAAACTCAGGTGACCGAGGTGACAATATTACCTGTTGTCGTGTAATACCGCCCCAGTGATTCTCGTCGATTCTTGTGAACGCGGTCTCGCTGAAGACGTTCGCAACTAAACTTTTTTATCGGCTCCGAATATTTGTTGCAATCAGTTTTTATTGTTTTGATATTAATTATGTCTTTATTATCAAGGCGTAAATCTAAACCTACTATTAAAAAGGGTATCGAAAATACGTACACTATTAATAATTTGCCCAGTTTGCGACGTAAACGAACTATAGCATATAATCGCTTAACGAAGGCTTTGGAAGTAGGTACCTTAGCTAATACCGATGAATCACAAGTAGGGTTATTTCTTTCATATTGTCATGAAATAAAAACGATTGCTGATAGTTTTCATGACTCCCATTTTATTATTTTGGACCTTCTTAAGGATGATGCCGATGAGGAGGACGATGAACTTCAGGATCGATTTGACGAATTGTATTTTCAAGTGTTGGCAATTCAACGAAAATTTGAACAACGTTCATCTCAACAAGCTGACACTTCGAAACATAATTCATTGACTCGGTTCGCACAGTGGAAATATGGAAGAGTTACCAAAAAATTTCGTTGCCAACTTTTTTCCGGTGCTATCAAAGGAATGGCCTGGAGTTCATTGCAACTTATAACGCGTTGATACATGATTCTACCTCCTTATGTAATATTGAGAAATTTCACTATCTCGTGTCGGTTTTAAGTGGTGATGCTTTATCGTTCATTAGAACTTTTCCTGTTGCAAGTGAACATTATTTAAGTGCGTACGAGGCTCTCAAGTCCCGTTATGAAGATAAACGCGAATTAGCGTTTACGTGCTGGCGTGATATCTTGGACGTTAGTTTAAAGACTTCGAACGCTCAAGATTTTCGACGCGCCTTAGACACGATCGATGAGAACTTAACAATTTTAAAAACTTTAAAATTACCTACCGATAAATGGGATTTTGTTCTTTGTTATAATGTTCTGGCCAAACTCGATACCAAATTAAGACGCGAGTTTGAGGAAAAACATACCGATATTGAGCTTCCACAGTATAATCATTTAAGGGCATTCTTACACTCTAAAGGTGAAGCATTAATTCGCGACACGCACTTTTCGACTGTTACCAATAAAACCGCTAACGTTTCAAAGGACACACCGGGAACTTCACAGAAGTTCAAGCGACATAACGTCACGCATTCGCTTGTCGCTCCCCCCGTCACTACTCATAAAAATGTTGGTGATAAACAACAAGCGAAACCTGCTCACAATTCGAGCACTCCGATTCGTAAATGTGCCTACTGTCGCAATGAACATCACATCTCGGCTCTGTAGTGATTTTTTTGCCAAAAAATCAATAGATGAGCGCATGGCTGTGGCCACTGAAAAGAAATGGTGCTACAATTGTCTTAACGCATCCCATTCAGTGCGAGAGTGCACATCAATGTTTTCATGTCGACAATGTAGACGTAAACACCACACTTTGCTACATAAGGAGCCGGCGGCAAGCTCGGCGACCTTAGTGGCTAAGGATTCGTTAACTCAGGTTCTACCGATCCAACCGTAACCACAACCAAAGTGTTACTGGCAACAGCTCTCGTCCAGATTCGTGATGCTTCTGGTGAATTTCATACATTTCGCGCGTTATTTGACACCGGCAGTCAAAACAATTTTCTCACGGCTCACGCCGCTCAACGATTAAATCTAAAACCTATAACTGGTAATATCAACGTTTATGGGTTAGGAGGCAGCCCTGCCTCAGTCAGTGGCTTTGTTACATGCGACATTGGCACCAACTGTAACGTAAAGTTTCGTCTGGGAATGCTCGTCATACCGAGCATTTGCGGAGATCAACCGATAGCAAGGCTAAATACGAAAGGATGGGAGGAGGTCAAAACACTACCGCTAGCTGATCCTGGTTTTGACATCCCTGGTCCAATCGACGTCTTGTTAGGTGCCGACGTCTTTGCTGAGTCACTTCTCGAACAACGTCTGAAGGGTAACGCCTCTCAACCGCGAGCTTTCAACTCAGTCTTCGGCTGGCTTCTTCTTTGGGAAGTCCAGACTCGCATCGTCCAGTCTACTAGGAGTAGCCCCTTCTACCGTAGACGATAGTTTAAACAAAATTGTTCAACGTTTCTGGGAAATCGATAACGTTCCACAATCTTCCCGAGTTGACCCCAGAAGAGCAACGCTGTGAAAATAGTTTTCTCAGTAATCACTACCGTGACGAGACAGGTAGATATGTAGTTTGTCTCCCCTTCAAGGACGACGAGGAGCCATGATCTTTGAGAGGTTCTCGAGAAGATAGCCTTACGACGCTTTCATGCCATTGAAAGTGCGTCTGTATCATGATCACAATTTAAACCAACAATAAAGCGTGGAGTTCATGACTGACTATATCTGACAGTTGGTCACATGACTCTGGTACCTGCCAAGCAAATGGGTCAAGGCAAGTATTATATACCGCACCATTGTGTGCTACGTCCCGACAGCGCTACAACGAAGCTTCGCGTTGTATTCGACGCCTCGGCTAAAGATGCAACTTCCAAATCGCTAAACGACTTGCTGCTGACGGGACCGAAGCTACAATCAAATATCGTAGAGATCCTTCTTCATTTCCGTGAGCACGCAATTGTCTTCATGGCAGACGTGCGCCAAATGTACCGTCAAATCAACCTAGCTCCTCAACATCGTGATTATCAACGTATTCTCTGGCGAGCTCACCCAGATGAGCCTCTTCAAGAGTACGTATTAAATACCGTAACGTACGGAGTGTCTTCCGCTCCATTCCTGGCATGTGCCCGCTCTATTCAACAACTGGCCAACGATGAGGGTCACAAGTACCCAAAGGCCAAAACCGTTTTAACTTCCGACATATACGTTGATGACGTCATATCCGGAAGCTCATCGCTGAAGGACGCCAGAGAAATCAAAACTCAACTCATCGCTCTTTTCGGTCTTGGCTCGTTTGAGCTCCGAAAATGAGGTGAGTAACCGACCCGAAGCTACTTAGCGATCTTCCCGCGGAGAGCGTGTCTTTCAGAAGCAATCACTTTTACCGAAACTGAAGACACAACTATCAAGGTTCTGGGCCTTAAGTGGGAGTTTCTCCGCTTCTGGATTCGTTCGTCTTTACCGTTAATCCATCTAATCAACCGTGCACCAAGCGAACGATTTTGAGTGAGTGTTGCCAGAATTTTCGATCCTCTGGGTTTTCTATCTCCTTTGACAATTCATGCCAAATGCTCTTATTCAAAAGCTTTGGATTCTAGGGTCTTTCATGGGATGATAAGCCCCACCGGAAATTATCTCTCAATGGGAAAAGTTCTCTTGAACAGCTTCCTCAAGTTAGGAATCTTAAAATTCCACGTAAATACGCTACCGATAGCGCTCAATCTATATCAACTGCATGGATTCTGTGACAGCTCCGAAGCAGCATATGGCGCCGTTATATATCTTCTGCGTGGTTCATTGAGTCCATGCACGGCTCCGTTCGCGTCTTTTCTCGTATGATGCAAAGGCTCGTGTAGCTCCTTTAAAACGTCAATCGTTACCTCGCTTAGAGCTGTGTGGTGCAGTTTTGCGTACAGACCTTATCAAATTTGTCAAGGACACGCTGCGGATTCCTGTCCATGACACTTATCTGTGGTGTGATTCCACCGTTACCTTATCCTGGTTGCGAGCTCCTTCTTCTCGCTGGGTGACATTCGTTGCAAACCGCGTAAGTCACATTCAAGATATCGTACTGAGCCGAGTGCTGGAGGCATCGTACCATCTGTCACAAAATCCTCTGCAGATGACTTTGTGTCGCGTGGGCAAATTGCCTCACGATTTGCTAAACACTGCCCTATGGTGGGCGGGCCCAGAATGGATTTAATCTCAACCACAGTCTGAGTGGCCGATCGATACATCGAAAAATCGTTCAAACGATGACAATGCGGTGCTCTCTGAGCAGCGTCGCACCACGGTTCTCGTTTCGGATCAAATCGAAAGCGTTAATCACACGTCTATAATTGATCGGCTATTCGAAAAATATTCTTCTTTAGATAAAATCTGTCGCATTATCGCTTACGTTCGCAGGTTTTGTAATAACATGCGTAACACTGTTCCGCGATCAGATAATCTTTTCGTAACGGACGCTGAAGCGTCATCGTGCGTTACTAATTATCGTCAAACATTTCCAACATCGTTGTTTTTTGGATGTCATATCCAAATTACAATCAAAGATACAGTTACCTTCGCAGTTTTCGTAAACTAAACCCGTTTTTGGACGAGCAGGGTATACTCAGAGTAGGCGGGCGCCTATCGCGCTCCGATCTTGACTTCGAACATAAGTATCCCGCATTATTGCCCAAAAAGAGTGTTCTTACATCAGCTGTAATCGAATCTCTTCATCGAAACAATTTTCATCCCGGTCTGAACACAACCAACTATCTGATTTTACAACAGTTTTGGATACTTGCGGCAAAGCATGCTGTACGTCATCATCTTTCAAGATGCATAAGATGCTACCGTCTTAAACCGAAACCTTTGCAACCCTTTATGAGCGACCTTCCCGGCGCTTTCGGTGTCAATCAGGCAAAACCCTTCGCTGTCGTAGGTGTCGATCTAGGAGGGCCTTTTCGAATTAAGCTCGGGCTTCCATCGTGCTGCTAAAATCGATAAAGCGGCTACTTGTGTTTGATTCGACAAATGGCTTGAGCACAAAAGCAGTGCACCTTGGAGGTGGTTTCTACTTTATCGACTGACGGCTTCATCGCGGCATTGCGTCGCTTCGTTTCTCGTCGCGGCCGCTGCAATGTTGTATTTACTCTGACTGCGGTACGAATTTCGTTGGTGCAAGTTCACAACTAGCGTCATGTATCGAACAAGCCTCTCATGCGGAAAAAATAGATTTTAAACGTAACGTACCTTCTGCTCCCCACTTTGGAGGGGTGTATGGGAAATCCAAATCAAAGCCGCAAAAGAGTCATTTGTACCGTATTGTTGGCGATCAGGTCTTAACGTTTGAAGAGCTTACCACACTCTTCGCTCAGATCGAATCAATTTTAAATTCGCGGCCTTTGCTGTCCATTGAAGCTCGGATCCAACGATTTTGAACGTTCTTACGCCCGGTCATTTTCTTTTAACGCTGGAGACCTCTTACAGCAGATTCCTGCAACTTCGACTTCACAAGGGACGTAAAAATCAATCAGAAGCTAAATCGATGGCAACTTATCCAATCTTTTCCAACAACAATTTTGGAAACGCTGGAAAAATGAATATTTACATGGGTTAACTCAGCGAAGCAAAATGGACCACGGACTTCAGCACACCGTTAATTTGTAAACTCAATCGTACTTATAAAAGAGGAGACAATCGGCCTCCTCTTCAATGGGCATTAGGACGAGTTGTTTCCTTGCCCATCCTGGCCCTGATGGGGTAGTTCGAGTCGCAACCGTTAGAACAGCCAGAGGATCACTCGCTTAAGAGAGACCTTTGGAATCAAACTATAGCTCCTCTACCACACTCCGTATAATCGTTTCAACTTATCATTTGTTAGCTTTTAAGTTTAGAATAATAACTTAAACATATTTATCCGTTAATTTACACGTTTCTTATTCTTACTCTGGGAAAATCCTATTGGTATTTTGGTGGGCGGAATGTTCCGTTTTCAACGCAAATCTTGTTTACCTTTCAATTTGAATTTCGCGCGCCTTACCGATGCACTTATCAATCATCACAATTCGCTGTGCTGCAGTTCTATTTAGCCAATAGGGCGCCCGGACTTCCGCTGGCGCATGCGCAGATCCTACCGGTGTCTGAGAGATCAACGCCATAGGCTGGTAGCAGAAGGCTGGTGGCAGAACCAGTAAAAACCTCTCTGTGTCTGTACGTGAAAGCGAAGGCGCGCGCGCATCAACAACATTACAGCCCTTTTACTCGAATTATTTTTAATAAAACTTCAAGTGCTCAACAGTTTTTTTTTTGGAACTTTATAATCGTGTGTGGCTGGCCGGCTAGGTGTCTAAAGGAAGAACTATTCGTGAGGAATCGTGCTCGAAGCCTGCCTACATGGTAAGTGGTTTGTGCATTGTTCCTATTGTCTAAATCGTCTGTAGCAACGCTTATTAACGGCGAATGCTTTCAATAAGTATTCGATCCAATGTGGTGATTGATAGTGTACTCTAATTTCCTACTTATCGAATCAATTTAGGGCCACACTATGGTACAGAACAGTTTGGAGTTTTATTTTATATATCTTCATATAAGCGAAAATATGTAGAAGAGAAATGAAATATTTATTTAATCTTAATAAAATACAGTTTTGTTTATATGAACAAAATTGATATAATAATAAAGTCTCAAGTATATTCATTCAATTTCATGCGAGTTCTTTAAATTGACATATCAAACTTCGAATTACAATTCGGAAGTTCTATAGAATTTCTCAGAGCCCACTGTTAGAGCACCACTTGTCGAGTAGTAAAGTCTAACTTTACCCTTGGGGCAAAGTTAGATTTCGTTAACTCGTTCATTCGTGCATGGTTGCATTTTTAATTAATAGTGTGTTTTTACTCCCACTATATACTAATAATGCTTAAACTAACTGTATTATCTCTCTCACAGAAATTATTTAAATTGACTTTAGATTTTGCCAGCATCATTTTGTTAGGCCTTGATTATAATATCGCGCTAAATACTAACCAATGTTCTTCCCAAGTAATTTTATTAACAATCGGGTCAACAGTTTAGCCATCAAAAAACAAATTCATAATTCATTTATTCTCGCTTACATGTACAGGTTTACATTGGTTGGTGTATAATGTTTCTATAGGTAATTGTACATGAACCCAGGTAGGGTGTTGCAAGTTAGTCTTAAAGAATTTGTAAATTAAATTTGAATATTAATAACATTAATTAAATAAATGAAAAGATTCAAAAATTTTTTTAGTAATAAATTAATTAAATAATAATATAATTCAATTTGATAAATTAGTAAAGTAAAGTATAAAATAATAATCATCATCATCATATTCCTCACCTTATCCCGTCATCTGGGGTCGGCGCAATATGTCTTATCCTTCCACACGTCTCTGTTTCCCGTCATACCAACATCCACTCCCAACCCCTTCATATCGTCCCTCACACAGTCCAACCATCTCTTCTTTGGTCTCCCTCTTCCCCTGTAGCCCTCCACCTTCTTATTTAAAGTATAAAATAATAATATTAGGTAATTAATGTCATCAATATCAACAATGTCAAAACATATTTTTAAAATAATGTTAATTTGAATATTATAATACTAACTTAATCTTTTTGTCATGAAAATCTTCTTTCAAACGTTGAATATTTAAGATACTAAAGTTTGTCATTCATATATTCATCCGTCGAATAATAGCCTTTTGACAAAAGTAACAGTTTTAGTTTTAGAACAAAACTTATGGAATGTATAACACACGAACAAAAAGGTCTTTCTCTGTTCTCAACGGTAATATTATTAGGGTAATAAGAAATAGGTAAAACAGGGTTTTCTCGAAGTACTCGGCCCGGATGACATATTGAGAGATGTGACCTTTATGTGGGATATTTTATGGGAAGGTCAAGTATACAGCCGATCGCCAGCTGCTCAATCGTGGTTTTATTACAAGCTTCGGCCCGTCACTACTCTAGTGAGCGAGCTAGTTGGGCTACCCAGTAATTTTACGAAGGGTCAATCTTTATGGAAAGCACCCATTTCATCTCGGATCATATCATATCCTACGGATAATATAAAATAAATTTCTACTTCCATGCATTTCACAGAAAAAAATACATCTTTCTTCTTATAACTTAATTCACTTTTTAACTTATTTTCACTAAATAAGTAAGACATTGTTTGACGATCTCGTGTAAGGTTTACGTAGAGTCACAGGTTATATAATACGATGCTATATATCTCTCTCTGCAGTGTCTTTAGCTCTAAATGCGTTTCATAGAAGTAAGCAAGAAATCCAACTAAAAAATACTTAGTAAAGTGAGCAAATTCGGGAACACAAGATAACTTGTACATCAAAATGATTTGATAGCTCTCCAGAGGACGATTCCGGAAGTTGATTCCGCTACGTGATTTCCGGGAATGCAATTTACTGTATGTGTAATGGACGCAAAAATATGAGGCTCGTGCATTCGCTTTTCTTTATTGTTCAATAAAAGCGATCCATGTTCCCAATTTCTGTTAACATTTTTTTAACAGAAATGGATCACTCGATAATAAAGGAAGAATAAAATTATATAAGAAATCCTATCCTATGTCAGATTCCTGAAGTTCAAAATATGAGGATAATAAATTTGAGACCGAGGGTACTTCGAGTAATTTGGTCGCCAGGTCTCCGCATCAGGCGAGGAAATGGACCGGAAGCGTTATTAATTAATCACTCCCTAATCGTCACGCATTAGCCGCTCGGATGCGCAGGACCAGCGGCGGCAGACTCCAGTCAACACACGTGTATTATTAGTCCACCGATAATATAATATTTGATATTAGTGGATAGTGTTTGTGTGCTGAACGCGTAGGCATTTGTTTTAAATATAAACATTTTTTTGCAGTCAATAATAAAGTTAGTTTTATAATTACTTATTTTAGAGATATATCACAACACAACCATAAACAAAATTATTTTACTCTATAAATAATTTATTACATGAATAAATAAAATAGAAAAGCTTTTTTACAATATCTTAATTCGGTAATCAAGAGTAGTCAACAGCTACGAGATACTTAATTGCGTAGCACGCGCTACGACCGCGGCTACGATTTGGCTACGACGGCTCTACCACGTGCCTCATACTCGCCTCATGGATTGGCAACTTTCACCGACTGCCATTTCAATAAGTTTGGAACATTTTAAACATCATTTAGACAGAATTTGTAATTTCTCAGCTATTGCTCGACTCCCTTTTTGCAGGGACTTAAATACTGATTGAGAGGAAGTCACTCCATAAAAGATTTCCAACAAACAATGACGCAATTTCGGTTTTGCTGCCGCTTACACAGCCTCAAAGCTAGCTCGTGCTTGAACTGGATATAACACTTTTTATATACGACCATCATCGACATGACGTAACACGCCATATTCTATAACCCTACGCAATGAAATTCAAAGGCAGTTTGGAAACATTGATTCATGGAAGTCTATTCAGAATAGCAACACGACTCAATCGTATTTCTTCCAAATGTTTTGTTAGATAGCCTTCATGCCTTCCAGTCTTAAGTCAGTGATAAATACGTAGAGCGCAAGGTTTGAGAGTTCGTTCATATAGGTACAAACTCTCAACAAAATTCAGCAACTAATGGAAATGTTGGATATATTACATAGATTAGGGGTTAAATTAAAAACATTCATACACACATTATTATATATTTATACATACGTATAGATAGATGGATTTTGAAGTTATTCTCTTCCTGCATAGAAAATACGCTAGAGTTTAAATAATAAGTAACTTTTTAGGCTATTTTACGGATGTCCGTTTGTACATTTGTACAATAATAGGATAGAATTTAAATGCATTTACTTTATAACGCGTTGAATACTGTCTCATTACGGTTATAGGTCAAATAAAAAGATTTTCATGTGGAATGTTATTTGCATTTTTATGCAAAATGCAGCGTGTTCGCGTGTTTCATGGCGTGGCGTGCGGCGCAGGGCGTGCGCGGTAGTACGTGGTGCTGTCTCGTTGCACGCCGTCCTGTGCAGCTGCACTAATAGCTCATACGTCACTGGCTCCCCTTATCAGGTTTCCGGTGGCGTGTTGTGCAAACCGACTCACTAACAGCGAATCAACTACTCGTAATCTATATGTAAAGTAGGTTGAATGAACCAAACTGTACGGACTATTTAAAGCGGCTAATGCACTTTGGAATTTTAATGTTTGATCCCTGAAAGGTAAGGCATTAATAGCAAAGTTAATTCAAATTTACGGAAAGTTAATGAAAATTATTCCGTTTTTTATTATTATGGTTCCACTAAGAGATAATAAAATAAATATAATAAAATTGACTTTTTTAATATTGGTAAAATTAAGATTATGAAAATTGGTGTGTATCCTTCATGAAAGAAGTGATTATTACATCAAGGCGAAGTACCTTCGTCGACTCGAGCCAACTTCACCTGAACGAGCGTTACATAGCTAGCTGAGCGTTTCACTTCAGAAATCCCTGAAATAGTAAAGTGCTCAGTGAAATCTTGAATTGAAATACATGAACGAACACAATAAAAGTTTTTTTAGATAACAGTTATTACCTACCCTTTTAACTACTCGTGTGGTTATACTGAGAAACCAAAAAATATATGGACACGTCTATTATTACTCTTATCTACTGTGAATTGACATGACTAGGTAGGTACATATGGCTAAACATTAAGGTCACACAAAGATGCGGCGTGACTGATATGACTAATACATAATATATTAAAACTGGAAGGATCTTTATCCGACATGCGTCGAGGAGAAATTAATTACACTCGATACGGACGTTAAGCAGGATAATTAATAGAGAGATCCGTGTAAACACCCATATCGGAGATTATACGCCGCTGCGCACACTTTATCTCCCTATATTGCGTGATACAATATGAAATTGAAAGTAAAGTTATGCTCAAGTATTTATGTAGTTCAGTTATTTGATAGTAAATCTGAATACTAAAGGTAGGTAGATAAAAAATCGCCTTGCTGAAATTTTGAAGTTGATTTACACCAGCATCCCTAAAAGGTCTCTGGTGCGTTGACGACTTTTTAAACTTTTAGTATAGTTTAATTCTATACTGATAAACATGGCTTGAGTTTCGTGACTCTCGATAAATACAATACTTATATCTGTATGTAGGTAATTGCTCTTGTTGGGAATTGAACCCGAAACCAAATTACTAATCCTGACATTTAAAAAATTGCGAAAATTTTCCTAATTTAGATTGACTAGGAAAAAATAACAGCCATTTTTAAAACTAAACCTGGGGGCGTATCAATTCCGATACGGGCGATGGAAACTAATGGCTGTGGTCTGGCCCTAAATAACACTAATTTCCTTAATTAAGTTTGCGCCCACAACAATTTGTAAAGATGCGCTCTGAGATTAAAGTAATGATAAAATAGCGGTAAATATAAAGGTATCCAAATGCTATAAAGCCTCAGCATAATGTATGTAAGTATTCGGGCGAGTTCGGGTCTTGGATAAGAGCAATCTTCCGATAGAACAGGCCCGTGCCTTATCGACATCGTAACCTCCGCGTAGTCGTGCTTATGTTTGGGCTACACCCTAAACCAGTGATTCCCAAAGTGGTGGTGGACTCCCCATAGACTCATTATAAACTGTATGTAATAAGTCTATGGGACTCCCGGAGATCCACCGGAAGTCTCGGCGGAGGACTACGTTGATGGAGAAAAAAATGGGGGTTTGCAAGTTGTAAGTGGGGTCCACGAATTTGTTTTGGCAACAAATAAATGTTTACATAGAGTCCCATATAGTACCAATATTTTTTTTTTTGCATTACTGAACTCAGGAAAGTGACGATGATCTTTTATAAATTTGTAATTTCTTGGGTATCTAAAAACGGATTATACAGCGCTAATTCCGCTGGCACCGGTGTGTCTCGGTTCACTTACCTATAAGCACGGAATTAATATAAGTACTACGTACCAGAAAGGAAACTCCCTGCCCCCTGCCGCCAATATGGCACCCCATCGCACCCCTCGCACTTCTCCCCCGTTCTTGTGTATAGTGGGACGTTATGACTATGAAAACGCACACATTGACGAGTTACTGACGTGTTCACGGATATACATTTTTATTTGTAGTAGTAGTAGGTATATTTGACGCCCCGTTTCTATGTAGCGCCCCCCCCTGTGCTATAAGTATAGGTATTAAATAAAAAGAGCATAGGTAATCTCTAACCCTACCGCATCGCGTAAATATCTTTCATACACACACATACGTACGATAAGTGTATACAAACGATCGCCAATATCCCCAAGGAATCGATAAGACGTGTGAAAAGATAGAATGTCCCTATTTGTAACGGCGACCCAAATGACCCTGAGTCGAAGGCAAATGAATCTGGGTAAATGATACCAAATTTAAGGGAACGCTTTTCTCAATAACTATGTCAAGTTTTTGCATTGTAGGAGTAGGAGATCTGATTTACGAACTTCTTATTTTTTCCTATTTTTATATTACTATATTTTTATATTTTAGTAATAGTAATGAAATATTTTAACGATTTATATATGTAATAGAGTTTATGTAGTATTTGGTAATAGTTACTAGCTTTTGCCCACGTGAATTTGTTTTAGGGTTTTTTTGTAATTTCACGAAATTACCCTGATTATTTCTGGGATAAAAACTTCCATCATATGTGTTATTATTAACTACACCGTACTTATACCCTCCAAAAATCCCATCAAAAACAGGTAAGCTGTTTCTAAGATTACCCTGGATAAACAGACAAACAATATCTAAAAAAAAATATTTGGTTACTGTACTGATCCTACGCAATTTAAAAGTTGCAGTTTTATTTATTTATTTGTATATGGATGTATAGGTAAGGTAAGATATATTTAACGATAGGCATAATATAGGTATGTATGTGAACCAGTACTTTGATTAAATTCAAATAGGAATTACTTTATTGGTCGCATACACTGCAATCGCAGTAATTTCTATCTATTATGATAAGTAGACGGTTATTTATGACACGACACTACAACCGGTAGAAATCTATAATTTATTGCCGTTTTTATTCAGGTAGGTACACAAGTTTTCCTCCGACTCCATTATTTTCTTTTTAAATGATAGTAAACAGTTTTTATGTGCCAGTTGGTCTTCGGTAACTTTGGAACCGTTTTGATATTTTTCTTTGTTTTACTTTAATTCAAACCCCAAATCGATGTTTCACGTCCATATTCCATCCAAACATCTCTCAGAATCAGTCATCAACCATTACCGCATAGCTAAATTACGAAGTTAAAAATAACGATATATAATAATAATTTACGTCAATCAAGTCTTTTAGAAATAGGACAACAATACCAATAAATGTATATTTTTAGTGAAGCGTCAGCTGGTATTTCTCAAACTATTGATCCTTCGTCGACGAACAAAAGCACGCGTCATCCGATTCGTGCGGTTTATCGACTCTGGCTCTCGACAAACCTCATAGCGATTCGAACATTCGAATAGTTTCTCAACTCGATTCGCTCCAGCACATCGCCATTATTCGACTACGTGTAGGTAACCTGCATACAGTACGTGACCTGACTAGGAATGGCTACGAAGAACTTTTAAGATACTCCTCGTACTGTGACATCCAATTCCAAAACAACAATATCATTGACCCATTGAAACAGAAGCAGAATACTTCGGCTCTAATGAAAAAAATAAATCTAATATAGACAAATATTCGTTTATAGTGAACCCTCGTTTAGTGAATCACAAATAAGCAATATTTTCAAAGGCTCGTATCTATCAAGCATACCTTTCAGTTGGGCGCTTCTATGCTGAGTATAACTTAACGAGCTCCCATTGCTAACAAGCAACCTGTCCTACTGTAGGGACGACCGTTCTCTGAAAAAGAAAAATATTATGTCAACACAAAGTGACAGTGTACAAAAAAGAAACTATAGGAAGTATAGTTTTTTTAGTGAGTACATGATTGCATTTAACATTTCTAGAACTAGATTTTGATTTAAACCTGAGTAATCTAATATCATAAAGCTATAAATCATTTTATTATTAATTTATTAACTTTAATTCACCTATCCACATTGTCGCAACGATGAAAAATCTAACGTCGTATACATTCATCATTTACATTTCGGCCATTTAGTAGTGACAAGGAAACATAGGAGCTGACAATAAATACAAACATACAAATCAAATACATAAAAAGCTGATATCTAATTCAGATAATTATAATTTCCATCAGTATATTTGAGTACCTATATTATATTATTATTATTTTAGTATATTTCAGTATCTTTTGTACACATTACGATTCCATACTACAATTTACCATTGAATTAGAAATATACAATTTACATATCCACGGAATCACCTTACTCCGTCCAAACTAGATCTGTACGAAAAAAGCAAATGATAAATTCCGCTGAAGTGTAGACGCGATACTGGCGACTGAATTGCAGACATGAAATACCCATTTTGCGGATCCTTTTACGATTCAGTATGTGTCGCCGACTGTCGCTGACGTGGCAATTGATTTCATTGGAATGTTATTTATATCGCCATTGTACTAGATAATTTGTTTTGTGCCATCAAATAATGACTTGAAAATGAAGAAACTTTGTTTCGGATTCCTACTTAACCTTAATTAAGCATATGCGAAACGTTCTCCGAAGTTATAAAAATACATAACGAGTAAAACTGCTCCAAATAATATGGTTTCCATTTCGATTTCAAATTATCTATTTCATCTATATAGCCTAGCCATATGTAATAAAAATTAAATAAAAAAATATTTATTTATTTTATTTATTTTATTTAAACTTTATTGTACACACATACAAAAGTACAGTACAAAAGGTGGACTTAATGCTAAAAGCATTGTCTGACAGTCAATCCTTAGGGTTGAAAGAGAGAGTTGTAAAATATCTTACACAAGAAAGAATTAATAACACACGGAGGCCGACACGAAATATATAAAAAATATCCATATAATCAACAAAAAGATTTCGCCTCTTCTGGACAAACTCTCTAAATATTTTGAATCAATTAAGTCACCACAGCAGACACTCGGATTTCAAGTGAAAAAAAAATTGGGTCAATTTAGCACGGAATAACAGCCAATTGCACCGTTGTGGCCATGTACAAAAGAGCCATTTAACACGAAGTCTTCCGGAGGAGATCCTCAGACTCACTGCAATACCTTTCCGCTCTCCGGCAATTGGGAAGCCACAAATTTCACTTTTTACTGACCCGGTCGTAAATTCACAACAATCCAAATAAGCCTGGATCACAGAAGCCGTTTGCTCTGTAGAGGAACTATAGTAGTTTTCAAGGTCAATGAAGGAGAAGTACTCAATAAATGTGGTCATCTAAACTATGTGGGAATTAGGATTGGAGACCCAGAAGAGATAATAAGGCAGAAATTCGGAAACCCGAATCGGTATATACGCCGAGCTGCTACTATGAATAAATGAATTAAACAATTCGTAAAGTCTAATCTCTTTTAATCTCTCGATCACTCGTTTATTAGGTAAATGTGTCATATAATGACTACACTAACACTGCGTTAAATTGTTCACTCAAAAAGAAGGAAAATTATTATTAACTCGCAGGAAAGGAAGTACGGTTTCGCTCTCTTCCGCTTCTCAGTTCACGCAACATGGCCGAACTTCCGGTGCTGAGAAATGTATGACATTGTTGGTAGGGCAGTCGAGAAAAAGATTATTGTGAATTGTTTTCTACGCTTTGCGATTACATCTATTTTTGCCCCATAAAATCATAATTTAAATTAGATAATATTAGATTTTAAGTTTCTTTTTTTATATCATAATACGAGAAAACATAGACCATAAATGTAGGTACATACATACTTCTGTCGTGAGTACAATAATAACCGAAACGAAATTTGGAACGCAGTACGTAGCCACTCCCGCCAAATAGGTTGTTTAATATTTCATGATCTGAGATGTAGAAAACAGCTGCCTTTGGGAATTTTTTCATGCAAAATGCAAATGTAATTTTTAGCAGGTATATTTCAATAAGCTCTGTGTGAGGCGCTTCAGCTGATGGCATACTGACAAGCCTTGTCTGGCGAAAAGCAACGCCTTTCAGGCTTCCCTGACTATTTTCCAAAAAAGACTTTTTCAAGATTTTTATTAATTTTCAAAATAACGACCACGCTTTACAAGCTGTTAAATTAAGTCCGGCACTACTTTCTTCCTGGAATTTTATAAAACAAATTGCTATGCTTTTTAGGTCTCTAATATATAGGTACATGTCTATATTCATAAAAATTGGTTCATTGGTATACAGTTTTGATCACAAGTCAAGATTTAGATAGAATAATTAACTTTGAATAAGGTGTGACATTTCCATTTTCACCCAGAAAGTGTATTTTTTATTAAAAACGTTTAGATTAAAAGAATACAAATGATAACAAAGAAAGTACCAAACATGAATCGTTGCCCTAATTTGTGAAAGATTTGCATTGTAAAATGTAGTATCATTTCTTTTTCTCATCGAGATTTTATTCATACTTCGTTTGGATTCGAAATCGCAAAAATAAATCGTATTATTACGTCACATATGTGTTGTGTTACCTTACCTACTGTAGTGTTTATTAATCTCGTTATCAAATCTTACCTCTATTTGCTGGATGGACCAGACACTCATTTTTCATAATCTAATTTTGAAAGTGTCGTTACCAAGGCTGACGCGAAAGTCAACCATATAAGAAACACAAAGAGTGGCAGGAAAAAAGACTTCCCCATTTGTCATTACTAGTGTCATTACATAATCACATGGCCACTCAAAAAGTTTGCCAGGAAACTTGCACAAGCCATTACTTTCCTACCTCCATCTGACATTTACTGGTCTCTACGGAAACAGACTCGATTAGTGTCTAATTGTAGAAGTAAGCGGAAAATATATATATGGTCACTGTTCATATATGTGCTATGCCAAAACTTACGTTTACTTGCTATCTCGAAAAGCTGGAAAATGCATTGGTACTGACTCTCAAGTTATGTATTCTGTAGGCGAGTGTCTCTATTATTTCGTAGATCTTTCTAATGACGGTAATTACTGCCATAATGTAAATCCTAATCCTAACTAATACAACAACCAAGGTATAAATACAATACAATACATATAATAAGAAACTGTAACTAGTCCTAGCTAATATTATAAATGTGAAAGTGAGTTTGTTTGTCTATCTACTGAACCAATCTTCCTGAAATATTTCGCATTCACATAGTTAGAAGTACGGAGGGATAAGGAGTGCCTTCCATCCTGGGAAAAGGCATGATTCCTGTAGAGGAAATTCACGCGGGTGAAGCCGCGGGCGAAAGCTCGTTAGAAATAAATGAATTTACAAAACAATCAGCAAGCAGACAAAAAAGTTTTATGACTTACTTTTGGATCTCATTGAGGGAGTGTAATAAAACATTTAGTATTATCTTACAAACTCCAAAATAAACGTTAATCTGGCCAAACAAATTATACTCCATTTGTTGTTGCGAAACACAAGTGGGAGTCGGCGGCAGACTCTTCACGACTTGCTGAACATTAGTTAAAACTGAAAACGTCGGCGCGACGACGACGAGCAAAGTAGGCTCCAACCAGACTAAGCGTGAGCTACTGAGCCCGCGCCCTTTAACGCTCTAAATTAAAACTTCATTTTGCGAACATCGCTGGAACGCTAGATAAAAATAAAGGTACAAATGTAGAGTTGTAGAACTCTATTCAATATCTAGTCTAGAACTGCAGTCGTGTTTTAAAATTTTTGTAACATAATAATTAGGTCAATATTTTTTACGTAGATACTCAATGTATTCCAAAGAAAACTTAATCTTCTTAGTCTTTGTATTGTAAATGTTAACAGTTTCTACTGTTAATATAACAACACAAAGACCTCTTGGTATACGAACAGAAAAAATAATATAATATCAATATAATAATACTACAGAAACAGGCAACCATCTTAGCCCTTACCTCAATGATTATGTCTAAAAGTCCTGGGAAATACTATTTTCGTTATGAGAGAAACCCTGATTCTCCCTCTCCTTGAGGGTCTCGAGGCGGGAGATCCAGTAATAAAAAAGAAAGCCGACATTGGTCGAGAAAGAAAGAGAAACTCAACATAATATAATAATAACACACAATTCAACATAATATAATAATAACACACAATTCTTTTTAATTAAACATTACATACATTAAAGAAAACAATCCTTGTATTGATCCCAAATCGAGCTTGATTATTTTTAAATAAGTTGACCGGTAAGAAACTCACTATAATAGTAAATTTTAAAGGTATTAATTTGGTGAGTGCTACTTCTATACTACGCACTCATGAAACGATAAACCTCGTTTGGCATGAAAGAGGGCACAACTTGAGTGTGCGTGTCCAAACATATTTAACGCTGCCTACGACCGAGATATTTTTCCAGCACACTAAAGTTTCTATTCCGTAAAGTAAATATTCAATAATAATTGTTTACTCTAAAATATAGTCTCAAGAAAATCTTAGAAGAACGCTTGTAAGCTTTAATGAACTCTGAACAATTGATAGGATAAGTGATTGAGAAGTAAATCTATGTAAGCATCATGACGAGGTCTCTATCTCAAAAGTCCACAGTTTTATGTACATTTTATACAAAACACTATAAAACTACTTAAACAAAAATGTTCAATAAATATACTATACCGAGGAATGTTTGCATCAGTCAGCTTCCCCGCCCCGACACTCATTCGTTTCCACGCGAGTTGGAAAGCAAAGTTGCCAAGTTATAATAAGATTGGATCGAAACTTTCTTTTGCTTTGCTGCTCCGTATCATTTCTTTATCGAGCACGTACTTTGTGTAATATCCAATTTAAATCGAGTTCGTAAGATCCAAAATCTCAATTACCAAACATTATTTACAAACTTATTTATCACGAATTCAAAGCGTAGTTTTATTGGGTTGGCAAATCAGAAATAATATACACTGAATATCTTTCCGCATTAGGTATCTAGTAATTTAAAGCTAATATTAAATTAATGTTTCATTTTGATAATTTTTAGGGTTCCGAAGTAAACAAGGAACCCTTATAGTTTCGTCATGTCTGTCCGTCCGTCCGTCCGTCCGTCCGTCCGTCCGTCTGTCTGCGGCTAATCTCAGAGACTACGAGTACTAGAAAACTGTAATTTGGTAGAGATATACATATTTATTACGCGGAGCGAACTGTAGAATAAAATTAGGAAAAATATTTTTTTTTAGGGGGCCTCCCCTACACCTAAAGTGGGGATGATTATTTTTTCTTTCGATTATACCATAGTGTGGGGTATCATTTGATAGATCTTTTTCTTTTAAAATATTATGAGTGTCTGAAGAACATTTTTTGATTTAGGGATCCGTGTGCGAAATATTTAACTTTAAAGTGATAAATTTTGTTAGAGTCAAGTGTCCCCCCCCTCGAACAAGAAAATGGTGGAGGGTAGATACATGAAACAAATTATAATAACTAGCAAATATAATAAATTTAAAAGGAAAATTATCACGGCTATGTAGACTTTACACGTTAATGAGTAATAGACGATAAACTTACAAAATTGATTTTAGTATGAAAAATATTTGTAGGAACAATTTTCATTCTATATGATGGTATATACTTAGGTTATTTTCATTAGTTATATAAAAGTGGAAGTAAATATAAGTTCATGTGTCCGCATTTCTACAGGATAGGTACCTTCGGAACCCTACATTGTTCTTGGCCCGACACGCACTTGACCAATTATTTTTAATTAACTGCCACATTGACTAAATTGTGTATCAAGACAAAACTTAGAATTTATTTAAAAGTTCTCAAGTCATAAACGTCTTTACGACTAGCAAAATTAAATTGTAACGGGTCATAACGTTCTTAGGGATAGAAAAAATATACAGCAACAAAACATTATATTGAAATGAAGTACCTAAGGTTGTAAAAAACGTTAATTATACAGTAAGTATAGGTAGGTACTTAGTGCCACCTCTAGAATCAACAAATTGAATGGATTGTCTTCGCCCTCAGTTCTCTGTAAAATAACCTCACCTTCGACGGCTTATCGATTGCCCACTGTTTAATTTACGTTTCATTGTAAATGCAGGCGACTAACATTGCGACTGGTCTATTTATATGACATTCAAGCATTGATTTTCATTGATTTGTTATAGTATCTGTCGTCGACGTATGATTTGATTTGAACTTTATCAAGGGAAAATAAATGAAATTTGATTGTAAAATTATCCAACTAGATAATAAATACGTCGAAACCAATGTCAGTAAAACATAAGTATTATATCTAATTATTAACATAAATTAGGTGCTATGGTATAAACGTCAAATAAAAGTTATACGGTAAAAACAAAAATAGAAGAAATCAATAATGCAATATCCGATATTTTTTTGTGAGATAACATTTTAATTATACTTGACAGATGCGGATATATTTTTGTTATTTATTGCCTAAGAAACTCTTGTCCTTGTCTACATATATCTACTGGTATGAGTTATTACATAATATCGAAACAATGAAAAGCTGAAAATCTATTGTATTATAGTTATCACAATAAACACTATGTCGCGTCTTGTATTGGCTCGTAAACCTCACCGAGCTGCCAATGCCAATTTGTGCTGATCGGCCGACCAATTCGACTGCCATCCATAGTTGTTAGAACTTACACTTCAGGTTATAATATAATTGTATCGTTGACAAAATTCAGATTATATTTTACAATGGATCGAATATATCCAACAGAATTTTATCTAAAGTCCATTTATTCATAATTGTCCTATTATGTAAACAATCTTACCATGTCTTTTTATGATTTTATGACAATATAAATTAAAATAGACTTTTTAGGAAATTACTTTCGTGGTTAATTAATATTTTACTTTAGAATGTTTAGGTTTGAACTAATACTTCATTTATTTTCAACAAAATTCATTAAAAAGTACTGTGAAGATTGTTTACATAATAGGACTATTAAGAAAAAATGTAGTTTAGTTATAATATTTTTGTCAAAATACACAAACAATCCACGCCATGTTTAATACACTTAGGTACACTAGGTAGTATACCTAAGTGTATTAAACATACCTACTCCTACCTAGGAGCGGAACGTGCTTGTGTCACATTCACAAATGTGTTTGCCTTTTTATGTCGACCGTCTTTTGTAGACCATTTCACATAAGATTAGATGGAAAATTTCTTTTCACTTCTCATGCTCTGAAAGTGCTTATTTGTGCAGGATATAGGCTGCACAAAATCGAATTTTGTGCACAAGGGCATTAACGTATCTACTCATAAATGTATCTATATTAAGGCAAAGAAAATGAGCCATACAGCCAAACACGATAAAAAGTTCATAGACAGAATTTGTTATTTTATAATATTTACTTTTAATTTATTTGCCTTATGTGTTTTTTAAGACATAAAAGATATTAAAATTTAAATTCAAGTACGGTAGGTTATTTAATTAATTTAAGAAAAATATTATTACAAAATTAATTTAATAGTAGGCTGTATAGGTCTGCAGCCCAAGCCTATCAATGTCGTAGGATTAAAAAAATAAAGCGGCGGGAAACAGCTCTTGTTTTTTCGTGCGTTTATTAATTTCTTCAATTTGATTTATTTCCTCGCAATCGAAGTGAAAAGCAGAGTTTATAACTCGTCCACAAAACGATTTTTATCCTCGACATTACTATCAGCCCTCGCCTTCGGCTCGGGCTGCTAAAAGTCTCGGATAAAAATGATTCGTTTTGTGCACTTGTTGTAAAATCTACTAT